>CM050418.1:33368741-33376241 GCA_027564155.1 Gymnocypris eckloni scoliostomus
AATTAATGCATTAAAATGGGAAGGGAAAAACTGATAAATCGAGGGAATGTGCATTTGGAGTGCTTGTGACCAAACACATCTGAAAGAGATAGATAGATATATATATATATATGAAGACAATGGAAATAAGTGACTTCACAGCGCTCTCCAGGAACATGAAAAACACACTCTGCTTTGAGAAAAAAGACAGAAGACATTCAGGATCAAAGCCAAACCAGCATTATAAGAGCAATTCCCTTCACAACATCCTTTAATACCCACTCGAGTTCACACAAACACCTTCACCCCCACCTCCGCACCTTCATCCATCTCACCTGCAACATACGAAAACCTCTGAAACACCTCGACACGCACCCAAAACCCTTCAAATATAACACATAACAGCTTTAATAAAGAAACACGGATGCTTTGTGCACTTCTCAATATGAAAACACACAAATTATCGTACACTGAAATACATAAATACAGGAACCTATGTGACTTAATGGTTAAATTATGTGGATACTTTAGTCAGCTGATGATTTGAGCCAGAAAAGCGACCAAGTTTTGAACAATAAAAAACATTTGTTTTGTTCTGGTCACAAAATACCATATTTTGAATGTTCACAGTGTTATATTGTTAAGACAATATCTCTATATATATGTAAACAAATGCCAGTTCATATTCTCACAGATCTCTAAATGACAGTAATACACTTTTGTGAGTAAATGTTGTCTATGTTCCCTTAAAATATGATTACAGCATGAATTGAGCGATTAATGTGAGATAGGTACAGCCCAGTTATCAGCAGACGCAAATATATTTACACACATATACACTGGCAACAAGAATGAGCCGAGCGAGTTAATCTTATCATGGGTCAGTCTAAAAGGCCCAGTGTAACAGACAAGTGGTTTACCCATTAAACCTGATGTAACAGTTTAAAACCATACAGAGAATAAAAAATACAATTCACATTAAATGAAAATTTGTATGTTAAAACAATACAGAATATAAAGAAATAAATACTTAAAATAAAAAACTATCTCCTCTGGTCGTCTAGATTGAAGTCTTGTATTCGGGCAGAATTCACAGTATAGACAAAGACGGGCCACGCTGCAAAATAAACAGATTTATGCATCTTCAACAAGCTCAAAACTGCATTTAAGATATTAAAACATAATTTAAAATCAATTCAAACTTTTAAAATAAAACACACAAATAGTGTATTCCAGCCTTAAGACGAAAGCCAATCAAAACTGTAGCTGATGCCATGCACTGTGTGTGCTGGTTAAACTGCTGCTGACCTGATGTTCAGCTCGCCGGATCACATCTGATGTTCTCCTTCCCCGGAGGAGACACGTGCCGCCCCCTCCTGTCTGCGCCAGGCTGACTCCACAAAACTTTCTTCTGTAGTCAAACACAGTAACACTCACTACACACACATACACACACAAAGCGTTCCCTGCAGGTTATTTTTAGGTTTAATTTAATAACCTAGAGCAGTGGTTCTCCAACTGGGGTAAGTGAGGTGACGGAGGGGGTACGCCAACAAAACGCTAAGCTTTGGCAATTATTTAATTCTACCCCGACTTAAAGAACCATTAAAATCTTCAGAGATCTTTCTGGGAACGTTAACAGAACTTTCCTTTCAGGTTAGGGGAACATTCCGAGAACCTTCAGAGAACTTTCTGGGAATGCAAACAGAACATTCCATTCATTAGGAGAACATTCCGAGAACCTTCAGAGAACTTTCTGGGAACGCAAACAGAACATTCCATTCATTAGGAGAACATTCCGAGAACCTTCAGGGAACTTTCTGGAAACGTAAACAGAACATTCCCTTCATTAGGGGAACATTCCGAGAACCTTCAGAAAACTTTCTGGAAAGCGTAAACAGAACATTCCCTTCATTAGGGGAACATTCGAGAACTTTCTGAAACGTAAACAGAACATTCCCTTCATTAGGGAACATTCAGAGAACTTTCTGGAAACGTAAACAGAACATTCCCTTCATTAGGGGAACATTCCGAGAACCTTCAGAAAACTTTCTGGAAACGTAAACAGAACATTCCCTTCATTAGGGGAACATTCCGAGAACTTTCTGGAAACGTAAACAGAACATTCCATTCATTAGGGGAACATTCAGAGAACTTTCTGGAAACGTAAACAGAACATTCCCTTCAAGTTAGAGGAACATTCAGAGAACCTTCAGAGAACTTTCTGGAAACGTAAACAGAACATTCCCTTCAAGTTAGAGGAACATTCCGAGAACCTTCAGAGAACTTTCTGGAAACGTAAACAGAACATTCCCTTCATTAGGGGAACATTCCGAGAACTTTCTGGAAACGTAAACAGAACATTCCCTTCAAGTTAGAGGAACATTCAGAGAACCTTCAGAGAACTTTCTGGAAACGTAAACAGAACATTCCCTTCAAGTTAGAGGAACATTCAGAGAACCTTCAGAGAACTTTCTGGAAACGTAAACAGAACATTCCCTTCATTAGGGAACATTCGAGAACTTTCTGGAAACGTAAACAGAACATTCCCTTCATTAGGGGAACATTCCGAGAACTTTCTGGAAACGTAAACAGAACATTCCCTTCATTAGGGGAACATTCCGAGAACTTTCTGGAAACGTAAACAGAACATTCCCTTCATTAGGGGAACATTCCGAGAACTTTCTGGAAACGTAAACAGAACATTCCCTTCAAGTTAGAGGAACATTCCGAGAACTTTCTGGAAACGTAAACAGAACATTCCCTTCATTAGGGGAACATTCCGAGAACTTTCTGGAAACGTAAACAGAACATTCCCTTCAAGTTAGAGGAACATTCCGAGAACCTTCAGAGAACTTTCTGGGAATGTAAACAGAATATTCCCTTCAGGATAGGGGAACGTTCCGAGAACCTTGAGAGAAGATTCCATTTACATTAAGAAAACTTTCCTGGCAAACCGAAAGGGAATGTTCTTGGGAACTAACTAACTTGGCATAATATTTGCAATATTGACACACTATTTTCCTAATTGACAGCAGAAATCACCTTTAATAACTTCTGTGAATGTCATAGAAGTGAGAGTCGTGTATGTGGTTTGATTAAAGCAGAGATAGAGAGATCTGACCTTGATGAGTCCGCCGAAGGAGCGCGAGCGTGCATGTTTTTTACTGTTTGGAGTCGTGTTCTCGCTCACAGGAGTGCCAGGACTTGACTGCTTGCCGAGCTGAAACCAGCAACAACCACACAATACTTACAGTACAATAATGCTCATCGCAATAGTCTCAACAGCAAGTTATGAATAAATGACTAATTATAGCAAAAATAGCATGTATAAATAAATTCAATTATATAATTTAAGTTTTCCATTTTCTACTCTAGTTTTAATATGCATATAAAAACATGCAAAATTTAAATGAAAATATATTACCCAAATTGATTAGATATGTTTAACATGTCCAAGCAAAAACAGTTTTATATTGCATTGAAGCGCCCCCTTTTCACATTTGAGACCCTGTCTCTGAGGATCTCTCTGCACGTCCCTGTTCAGGTGCCACGAAAATAAGAGAGTAATAAAATATAAGGTAAGGTAGTAAATAAGTGTAGAATAGCACGGTCTGTTTGCTTATGTGCATCAGTCCGAGTGTAAACGGGGAGAGATGTTCAGGCATTTGGATAATGGTGAATATTGACCTATTGTGAGTGCTGTTGCCGAGCCCCGCTTTGATGTAATGATTGACAGCTGGGGGCGTGCTCGGCTCCGAATGCATTTTCAAATCCACAATGACTTCAACTATATTCATCGCGGGGTATTTAATGAAAATGCAATTGAAACGTCATATATGTAAATGTCCATGAATTTCAGAAAAATAAAAGACTGTTAAATTAACCTTTTGGCTCAGAATGCATTTTGGAAACGTTAATTGAATTTTGCTACAATTATGACACAGTCTCAAATAATAAATTATTATTTTAAATAAAACTGAGAAAATGTAGGAAAAAAACAAATGTCTGCTGCTATTAATAATAATGGTAACACTTCACAATAAGGTATCACTTGTTGACATTAGTCACTGTATTAATTAACAAGAACGAACAATGAACAATACCTCTATATTAATCTTTGTTCATATAAATACAGTTGTTCATTCATGTTAGTTCACAGTGCATTAACTAATGTTAACAAACACAAATTGTGATTTTATTAACGCATTAGTAAATCCTGAAATTAACTAAGATTAATACATGCTCTAGAAGTATTGTTCATTCGTAGTTGAGAGTAGTGATCGACCGATATTGATTTTTTTATAACCGATTATTTGTACGTTTATGTACCCAATAACCGATATTCAGAACCGATATTTATTTACTGTTATAAAGTAAATAAATAACAGAGTGAAGTCCATTTTTCGCTTTGGTTTTTCCTCCTTTCAGTCATCTTAACAACAACAAAAAACTGTTGAAAATGAACATTTTCATGTAAAATTTTATCTTGAAATTACAACAATAAAAACATTTTATTTATAAAAAGCATCATCAGCAACACTGATATTAATAATAATGTCTAATGTTTTCAAATGGAGAAAATAAAGGACAGGAGTCATATCAACTTCATTTTAAACTACAGTTTTAGGTTTAAATGCTGTTTAATAGACTAAAGAGTGAATAATAATTCACTGGATAATATTCACTGGAATATTGAAATAAGCTATAACAAACAAAACATCGTATTTTATTGCATTTCTTAACTGGCACGTTTTATCAGAATTATAAAAATATTTTTTGTCATTCTAGATTATGAAATAACTGCTGACAGCGCGGTTTATCTATTTACACAGAACTATACTCAAACTGCGATCGCTTGTGGAGATAATAAATAATTAATTTCGATAGAGATGTATTTATTTAGATGTTTATTGGCGAAATAATGGTTCTATAGTAAATGTTAATATAATTCAGTGTGTTTCAAACAAGTGAATCTTGTATAAAGTTACATGCGGTGGTGCTGGAAGCATTTCCTGAGTGAACAGTGTCCACTGCTCCAAGTGTGTGCGCACTTGGATGGGTCAAATACAGAGAACACATTTCACTGCTGGTTATACTCTGTATAATTGTGTATGTGACCAAAAAAAAAAAAAAAAAAAAAAAACTTTTTTTTTCTAAACCGATAACCGATTATGGTAATATGCTTTAAAATATCGGTGCACCGATATATCGGTCGATCTCTAGTTGAGAGTAAAGTTGTAAAGTGTTACCATAACAATAATAATAACAGTATTGATGTTTACACCGGCTGAACTCGTGAAACGGGACGTGGTGTGCTCTCACCTGTCGGATGAGTTTTTTTTTCTTGGCGGAGCTGGGTAAGTGATCGGTGACGTGTCGACAGAGCTCGCGGAGCGCCTCTTCTGTGTGATTGTCCGAGTCCAAGCGCACTCGCCGACGCGACGGAGAACCGTCGACCGACAGCAGCTCCAGATCATCCTGACAGCAGACACAAGAGCATTAGCTCATGCACAACTCAATCAATGAAGAAGGAGCACCAACGCCACACACCTTGGAGTGAATCAGTTTAGTGTTTGCAAACTGAAGTCGGGCATGTTCCCTCAGATACGCCGGCGCCTTCGCAGAAGAGAAAACTTGTCGTTAGCGCAAACTAAAACAATTACAAATCAGTTTTGTTACCTGGAATAAATCTAAATATTAATATTAGATGAAAACACTTTCACTTGAAAAACCTGAAATGAAAATTAGACCTGTTTCCTTAGAAATATGTTTCTAAAAAAAATACAAAATACAAATAAAACACAAAACAATGACAAAAGCACGTACTAAAGTTACACAAACTTAAGCTGAAATAGAATTAAATTCAAGTTAAACTGATGTTTTCTTTTTGTTTTTTACTCATAAAAATTACAAAAAGAAAATTAGAAATGTTTATTTGGCAAGTAACTGAAATAAATAACATTGAAGTACTAAAACAACTAAACCTAAAGCTGGGATAAAAATAAAGCTAGACATAAATATTAGAAAAATGACAAAATCACATAAAACTAAATGTTTTCTTGGGAATAATTGAAAAAAAATATGTTTAAGTACTAAAAATATTAAACTAAAGCTAAAATAATAATCTATCTATCTATCTATCTATCTATCTATATATATCTATATATATCTATATATATCTATATCTATCTATCTATCTATCTATATATATATATATATATATATATATTAGGGATGGGTCACGATTTTCGAACATTCGATTAGTCAATTTAATTATAGAATATCGATTAGGTTATGCGATTATTTTCTAAAGATGTACACTACCCACACTGGGCGTTTTGAACCATGCCCGAGCGTGTCTGAGCCACAAAGCCCTGTTCGTTTAACTGATGTGATCACTCCGTGCCGCGCTCGGACGCGGTTTGTTTAGCAGGCTGGCTTGGCTGTAAGAGGTGGGCCAGAGTGCGTTTAGTTGGACTCTGGCACGGCACACATGTAGTGTGAGCGCTAACCGCGCCGAAGCACGGAACTTCTGATACGTGCATCCTGATTGCGTGAACAATAGACCTGTTAAGCGATATATTGTGAGAGGGCTATTAGTTACAGCGTCCCAAACAACTAAAAATAAGGTCTGCTTCCCTTTCAGGTTTCGGGTCACGTTAATATTTAATGGATAGCTTCGGGCTTGGGTTTGTAGCTAAACCAAAACTATATGCAGGCTACGCTGCTTTCATAGACACACGCGCACACACATATCACAGATATCAGAGATCGCGCAGCGCACAAACAGCACGGGAACTTTTTCTTAGTAAAATAGCTTCGATAGGCTACTGACTCGCAACATTATATTTCTCTGCAATGAGGAGGTAAAATCGTTTTTGAAGTAACTAAGCCTCATTGCTTGTAGAGAGAGACGCGCAGATGCAGGTGCACGCAACTTTCATACTCTCTCTCTCTCTTGCTAATTCAAATAAATGATTTTATATATATATATATATATATATATATATATATATATATATATATGAAATAGGTTATTGTTATGACAGACGTTAAAATTAATGTTCACATAATAAGTGCCGTCATTCAGGCTGTTCACAATATGTTTTAGCGCGTAATGTTTTAAGAATGATATTCTGTTTAGCGCGCAATATGTTTTACGCCTAATATTCATTAATTAATTAATCAAACGGTTACGTTTTTTTATGAATATTCATTTTTAAAATATAAATGTCCTAGCCTTATGAGCAGTTGATAATCGACGGACTGTTCTGTTAATAAATGCCTCATTCGGTTATTTTATATTAATATGTTTCAGCAATCATAAGTTATGACCATTAATTGGCTCAGGTTAAGATAGACTATTCTCTAATTAATTAAACTGTTATCTTACAGATTAAAAGCCTGAATAGTTTCTCTCCTTCTCTCTCTCTCTCTCTCTGTGTGTGGGTGGGCGGGTGCATGCACGGGAGGGGTGCGATTTTCGTATAGTAATCGAATAATACCCAGCGATTATCG
>CM050418.1:33381241-33412726 GCA_027564155.1 Gymnocypris eckloni scoliostomus
TCAGTTTGGGGAAGGAGTTTATATGAATGCATGTTTGAGGGGAACTTACTGTTTTTAGAAAAGTGTAGATGGTATTTTATACATCTGTATAATGCATATTAAAGTTGATAATTGCAGCGCTGCTTTGTTTACAGCGGAAACCAAGGAAACGCTTAAAGCGCCACCTGCTGGCCGCGAGTGAATCTGCGTCTCGTTCAGCTCTCATCGGTTTCATTTCATGCTGATATTATGTATACAGTAGTTTCACAAAACTGAAGACCTCTGTTTTTGCTTCATATTTAGAAATTATACAATTTAATTCAGATTAAAAACTGCTCGTGTTGCATGCATACAGCATCTTTGTTTGGATGATGATTAAAATGCAGCGTTGCCTCTCATTTAAATGGAAAGAGCACAGACAAACCCTTTTGTTTATATGATGATATTTATTTTATTTGTGTTACTTAATTATTAGGAGCTTGTTTTAAAATGTTAGTTTTGTTATTTACATTATATTTACATTTTGTTATTTATCAGAGGATTTTATCCAACACGACTTACAAATGATGACAATAGAAGCAATTAAAACCAACAAAAGAGCAATAATATGTAATAAAGTACTATATTAGTATATTATTATATTTCAATTTCACAAAGAAACGCGCAGTATTTTGTCCAATCTCATTTTGTAAAAAAATGAATCATGAATCGAATCGTGAGTTGAGTGAATCATTGCATACCTACTGCTCAGTAACATGTTTATGAATGATTTAAATAATATAAGACAATAATAATGATAATAATTACAACAGCTCTATTAATTCATTTATTATAACTCAGTGTTCAAATTGGGATCTGTAATATATTCTAATGTTTTAAAATAAATTTCTTCTGCTCAGCAAGGCTGCATTTATTTGTACGGTAAAAAATACATGCCTGATTCAAGAAGGGGGTCTCAAAAATGGCCAAAAAATATTATTTTACTAACTTATTGATTTTAAGTTAAATTGTGGTTTGTTGGTATATAATCTAATAGAATATAAAAAAAAATCTGCATAAAGTACATTTTTTTTATAGTTTTGCAATTGATGTTTTTATTTGAAAAGCTATAGACAAAACAGTAAAAAACTAATTTTGGGCTATTTATTTTATGCAATGGTGAAACAAATTGGCAAAATACACCATCGGTCTTCGGCTCAGTGTTTCATTTCGTTCGGCTTCGGCCAATAATTTTCCTTTCGGTGCATCCCTATTTAGCTTAACTTGATTTAAATAACTAAAACTGAAATAAAAAAACAAACACGCACAGATTTCCTTGAACTTTAACTAACATTACAATGAAAACCCGAAAATCTATAAAACAAAGCCTATTAGTAAAAGCAACACTATTATCTGAAAGGCACAAAAACAACAGGTCCAATCATGTAAAAAGAAAGAAGCGAATGGCGTACGTTCTTGGGCCAGATGACGTGCGGGGCGAACATGAGGGCGAGGTTGTGCGGACATCTTGTTCTTGTCCTGCTGTTTGGCGGTGTGGTAGAGCAGGTCCAGCAGCAGCTTGAGCAGGGTTCGGTTGGCGGTGGGCAGCAGCATCAGCAGCAGCTGCAACGCCTCGATCTGACGCTCCTTATCCGGCAGACTCGTCTTGTTGCCTTGATCGTCGAACAGGCTCAGCTCTGCGCAGATGGACAGTGATTACGAGCAATCATGAGAGGCAGTGTTCATTTCGGTCAACGACATTTTTCCACAAACAAAAATGAGACTATAACGAAAGAAAAACACGTTTTGAATGACAAAAACTATGACATTTTCCTCAACGAATAAAAACAAGTCGAATCTGCTGCGTAGAAGGTTAGATGCATACAGTTATATCAACTACATTAACTATATCATAGCCTATTGATGTATCAGGTGGGACATAAGCGAACATACACTTGCAGCACATCTCACAAAATGCTCAATATGTGGTGGGAAGAGAATAGTAGACATATGGATAAATTTGATGATGCAAAAGAGATCTCAATTCGCTTTATACACTAAATAATGTCAAATTCTCCACTTTGATGAGTATTCACATAAACACACTGAGTTATGTCTGATGTGAACGTAAACAGTTGGGTGAATTTCAGACGTGTGCCAGTACATTGCACCTGTGCATTCGGTTTTAAAGGGACAGCAGCCTAAGTTAGTTGCTATTGTCTGTAGCATCGATGTTAATCAAGCATCAAAAGAAAGTCAGAAAATCACTCTGCTCTTGAACGAATCACTTTAGTAGCCCTAATAAAGAGTAATCTAAATTTACATAAATATGCCTGCTTGAAAGAATGAAGAATGAGGTAAACAAGTTGTTATAAAGAATGCAGATTTACCCTATATATCCATTGGCATTTCATTAAGACGACCATGTCTTTATGACAAGGTTTAATTTAATTTTAAAATTAAATATAAAGGCATGTCACAGCAGTTAAATTTCTGTCTATCATGATAAAACACATAGGGCCAGTCTTACTAACAGCGTGCGCCAGCACAAACTGTCTTTTGGCTTTAAAGGGGTCTTCAGATGCTCATTTTGCACAAGTTGATATGATTTATTTAGGGTCTTAATTAAAAGTCTTTGGTTAACATTTCTCAATGGTAGTGTAAAAACTGCTTTTTAAAGCTGTCAAAATCAGCTCTGTTTTCAGCGAGCTGTTTTTTAGTCCATGTTGCTTTAAATGCTAATGAGCTCTGTTGACCCCGCCCCTCTTTTCCGTGGAGTGACGAGCAGACTGTAAATTTTAGCCGCGAAACTGGCTAACTACTACATTATTAAGAAAGGCAATTTGGAAAGATTAATAAAAAAAACATATACTAACTTCTTCTGTAGGTGAGGCTGGATCACGAATGATTTGTGTGAACATAGACATTCATGTAGATCGGGGATTGGCACATTCACTTCATAATGAAATTAACGTTAATCCTCTGTGTCTTCAGCGGCTCAGACGTCGGGAGTAAATGACGACTGCTATGTTCTTTATTACATCCAACAACTCAATCGCTTAATCTGAGACATCTTATCTTCCCCTGCACCGGAGGCGGACAGCACTGTTCACTTAAGGGGGCGGGGCTAAGTTAAGATGGCCGTGTCAATCAACAATCACAGTGTTCTGTGCAGAACTACATCATACTGACAGGAACCTCAGAACAGCCTGATTTGAGAAAGGGGATTTTAAAATAGGGGATTTTTATCATTATAGGATGGATGTGTACACACCCTTCCAAAACACATTTGTGTACAAACAGCTTGAAGTTAATTTTACATCCGATGACCCCTTTAAAATAGTATTGTCAGGTTTTACTAAAGACGTGCGGTGACGAATTATTGCTGAAAAGTCGTGGACATTTATTTTTGCGCCTGACCTTATAGAATATTTATTTGTCAAATTTATGGAGGAGAATATTCAAATGAATCACGCAATTTACTAACGTTTACGCTCGTCAAATTGCTGGCATTTGCGGTATTATTTAACGCCCCAAAAAAGCATATCTTAAACTATTTTGCACTTGAAATGGCTGCAATTATTGTTGCTAGAGGAGGCACCACAGAGAACAGAGAGGATTAGAAGGGAGAGGATTTTTTCCACACGTATTCATTTATTTGGAAAGCTAGAAGAACACATTATCTGAATATATTGTTTGCCAATCCATGTTATTTTTAATTTGCTTCAGGAAATAAAAGATGACTTGGAAGCCTCATCTAGGAGTCACACAATACCAGGTCTATTAAAACTTCTTGCAACCCTTCATTTTATGGCCTCCGGTTCTTTATAACATACTGTGGCTTCTTTATTCGTGACTATGCTAAATTGCCCTGTGCTTGGTATATTGCGTTTGTCAATATGTAAATTAGATGTTGTGTCTGTGTTCTTTAATTTGCATGTTGCTAGTAAATCACCCATGCTGCTTTGGAAACGTGCTAATTTGCCCTGTTTAGTAAAACTGACCCTTAATATAAAACCTTTAATGAGTTTGGTCATTTTAGAGAAATGCATTACACTGTAACTAAACCCATTAGATTTTAGTCGACTAAACCAAGACTAAAACTAAACAGCATTTTAGTCAAAAGATTATGACAAGACTAAATCAAAATTTGGTGTCAAAATGAACAGTGGTGAAGGGAGGGACTGATCTGCCAGACCTGTGATCTTCAGGTGAGCGTGCAGGTGCCGCTGGGTCAGCAGGGGCTCGGGCAGCTCCCCCAGGAAGCTCTTGAGGAGCGTGGCAACATCGTTGGCATGGAAGTCACCGGAGGAGAAGTCGATGTCGGCGCCGCTATTGAGCTGCTCTCTCAGCGTCTGCTGTCTCAGACTGTTCCCAGGAACCCGAAACAGACCCTCCACATGCAGATCTGCACCACAACAACCAGCTCTTTACTTATTAACTCAACAAAGGCAAAATATAGTTGAATATTAAACACAAAAGGCCAGCAAAATCCAGTCATTTCAATAGAAATCCAGGCAATCAGGAAATCTGATATTAAGAATAATATTTATCACAATAATGTCAAAAACAACGACAGCAATAAGCATGATGATTTTTAAATAAATCACGCGCATAAATAGTAATTATAATAAATATCAAATCTCACTAATTAATTTGTAAAAATTTAAATTATTTGTTTTAAACAAACAAAAAGATATGGATTTGATAAAACATGATTCCCATTAAGGAACATCTAACTAAAAAAACATCAATAATTTTCATCACATTAATATTTATTAACTTATTATACATTACTTCCACACATCTACAACTTCAGCACTCAGGTGTCAGATTAACTTCTAAGAGCTGGCAAATATTGACCTTACATGGAAAAAACTATAAGACAGAAAATGTTGAGGTAATAATTCACATAAATAATTTTGAGCTTGATTCAGACCAAAATATTTTAAGTTAACTCAACTATTTCCGTCGGACGTCTACAGAGGTGCTTAGAGAATTAACTGAGGTTTAACCTGTTAACCTGCACGAGGACAGTTGCGTCCTGAACGCTCTTTGTTTGCACACGTCATCGTTTACGAATAGATTAAATGAAACGGGACAAAATTAATCTTGACAAACTAAATATCATTCTGAAGGTCTAAGCCTCAAGCATCGACGATAGATCACTGTTTTTCAATGGAAACCTTATAAGGTATGTATTTGCTAAATTTGTGTAAGCAGTAACATCAAACTATCCATAATTAAAAAGCAGTACATACTAGCTGTGTGTAATATTGAGTCACAAACGCATCCACTGCTGTATATCTCAGTTTAGTTAGAGAAGTAAGAGTCCATGGAACAACATCCAATCGAGCACTTTAGTCCAACGATAATAACGTTTTTATACGGACGCATTTTACTTTGTTTACGTCTCTTTTCTTCAGGAAGAGTTATTGTTTGTATCCGTTTTGGAATAGCTCACGCTCAAAAAACTGCATCTTGGTTGTAAAAAACAACATGGTTTTGTAGTATACAGTGTTATATATGGCTGCACGATATCTCCCATGCGATATCTAATGCGCATCTTGTCAGTAAAGCCGGCTCTGTAATCAGCGGTAATTTCTATCATGTGCGTGATTTCACATGGCGCTGTATTTACCACACAAAGCCGTTGTTCACTGACAAGCTGCGCAAAGCCACGTTCATTTCAACCTAGATTTGCAGAGCTTGTCAGTGAACAACGGCTCTGTGTGGTAAATACAGCGCCATGTGAAATCACGCTAATTACAGAACCGGCTTTACTGACAAGATGTGCATTAGATATCGCATGGGAGATATCGTGCAGCCCTAGTGTTATACACAGAATGAGTGGAAAATAATGAACGGAAATGTGTTTATTTGAATTCTAGCGCTTTCTCGCGAGGGCTGTGGCGTACCTGTTATCTGATGGGATGTTCCCGTGACAAAGCAGCACGGTGTGCGTCAGCAGATGTCGCTGTTTAAATGTATTTTTATTGTTGTCATCTTAACTGTTGCATATAAACATATATTTTATAAAGTTTTAAAAATATGCTATATAATACTTTTTAAAATGTATATTTTTTTATACTGGTGTCCGTTAACGAATCTGCTGACGCACGACGTGCTGCATTGTCACGGGAACATCCCAGCTGAAGATGATGAGTAACGCACGTGCCCTGCTCACTCCAAAGTCCCCACTCCAAGGGAAAGGGATGATCACTTCCATTTGGACCTGCCCATGAACCGTTCGATACACCATACGTGTATCGTTACACCCCTAGTTTTTAAACACATTTGTTGTGGCAAAAAAAGAGCCAAGGCAAAATATGTAGTATTGTTCATTATGTTTTGCTAATGACGTAATCATCATTAAACACCAGGCTCACTGATCTGATCCAGAGTCTCTTCTCTTACCGAAACAATGTTATAACTTACTTTTGCTGAGGTACACGATGAGTTGATATATCTGTGCTATTCCTTCCTCCGTGAGAGGCATGCCGAACTCAACAACTTTGTCTGGAAAACAAAAGACATAAACCAGTTAACAATTAAACATATTTTCAATATAATAATGTGTTTAATGCAGAATTTCTTTATCAAATGTATAACATTTGATGCTATTACATTTATCTTTCTAAAGACTATATTTCATTGATAGCTTTACTTTATAACAAATACATAATTTTTCATATATATTTTAATTCACTGTCAGTTTAATCTAATTTGAGTTCATAACAATTACAGAAAGATTTAGTGGAATAAATTGAAAAACAATGATATTATTAAATGCACCATGAAATGTTGCAATTAATACATTTTCTAAAATGTAGCTTAAAATAGGTCTCGAATACAAGAGTGAGTCCCGTAAATAATCGTTCCATGCGTGTACAGAACAGCACTCGCTCCCGCATTTGTAACCAAAGCATCTGTCGTCTCGCAGGAGTGGATAAAAGTTTAGCTGTTCGTTATGTGCCATTTTTTTACTAAAGACTCTTTTTGTCCGTCGATTTCAACTAAACTACCACTGATAGACGTGTAGTGTTGTGTTTATGCTCGGGAGGCTGCTTTAGAGAGCAGTGTTGCCATGTCCTCATATTTACAAGCGCTTTTCATGCATGTTTGGTCTTAGCTCATAAAGACAGGAGCTTTATGGAGTTAATAAAGTGGTCTGTCGCGGATATGAGATATATTCATTTATAAGCATTTGGGTGTTTTTGTGCTTGTTTCTTTTCTTTGAAGATCTGGCAACACTGACACTTTACCGCACGGCTCATGAGCGCAGCTAGCCCCGTGCTAAGTTAAGACTTCTTTCACTGTTGTTTTATTGCATCTCACATACAGATGAATACACCGATGCACGTTCAAATACGTCATTAACAACTAGTTGTTCGGTTCTGTACACACTGCGTAGAATTTCTGTAACTGCGGTTGTCACTACCTGTATTTTTCAAGAGTAAATGCGGTTGTCGAATGCGGTTGTCACTCCCGTATTTTAGTTAATTGTGTGCGTAGAGAACGCGAGTAAAGAGTAAAATGTGAACTGACAACCGAATTTAGCTGCAGTGTGTACATGGCCAAAGAGTCATAGAGCCAATCAAGTGGATGGGGATTATTAGGAGGTCATGATTGACAAGGGCCAATGGTGGGAATTTGGCCAGGACACCGGGGTTACACCCCTACTCTTTACGAGAAGTGCCATGGGATTTTTAATGACCACAGAGAGTCAGGACCTCGGTTTAACGTCTCATCCGAAAGACAGTGCTTGTTGACAGTATAGTGTCCCCGTCACTACACTGAGGCGTTACACCCCACACAGAACACAGGGTGAGCACTAGGGATGCACCGAATATTCGGCCACCGAAAATGCCCCAAAAGTGCATTTTCGGTTTTCGGCCGAAATACTTTTATCACCGAAACAATACAGCCGAAATGTTGTGATGACGCAAACAGAAACCGCAACTTGCACGTGCTTGTCTGAAGCAACATGTCTGCGGTGTGGACGTATTTCAGTATATCTGAGAAAGACCCACGGACAGCAATTTGCAAAACATGTAATGCCGAAATTTCATCTGCAAAGACTTTCTCCGCGTCGGGTTTAATTTATCACCTGAAATTCAAACATTCCGATCGCTACGCTGAATATGAGAGGAACGCGGCACAGAAAAGGAAAACGCCTCCGAGCACGCCCACTCCGTCTGTGGCGGACGTTTTTGAAAAGGCAAGGACGTTTCCCAGTGACATATGGGCTATGGCAGTCTTTGTTTTGATACACTATTATGTTGAAGGCCTACAGAGAAAATATTGTTGTATCTTTAAGCAGTTGCATAATTTGTAATTGATTTATTCTTTGAAACTTTAATATTAATTTATGCAATTGCAATGCCTTGATTTTAGTAAAGTTAGTACACAGTCATAGCCATAAATGCAATGATACTAATAATTGGCATAAATTCTTTCGGTGTTTCGGCCTTGGTTTCCTCTTTTTCGGTTTCGGCCAAAAAATTTCATTTCGGTGCATCTCTAGTGAGCACCCCCTGCTGGCCTCACTAATACCTCTTCCAACAGCAACCTAGTTTTCCCAGGAGGTCTCCCATCCAAGTATATTAAACTGTAATTGATTTATGTGATGCAGCGCTGAATTTTCAGCATCCTTACTACAGTCTTCAGTGTTACATGATATTCAGATTTGCTGCTCAAGAAACATGTCTGATATTATTTATATTATCAGTGCTGAAAACAGTTGTGCCGCTTCACATTTTTGTGGAAACCTAGATATATTTTTCTTTCACGCTTCTTTGATGAAGAAAAAGTTCAAAAGAACAGCATTTCTTTGAAATAGAAATCTTCTGTAACAACTTATTTGTATTAAATTGATTTTATATTTACAACTGAATTCATTCTATATCAGTGCCCTCGTTTCACTGGGAACCAAATACTGTTAGTCACACAAAGAGACCAATCAGGTCCTGACTTCAGTTTTCACCCATTACTGTTGACTGTGAATCTAGAGCCTGCCAGTCGATAGCGAAACCCTACGGCAGGAAACTAACGTGAATAGCAATCGGTTAACTTCAGAGAACTTTCCAAAACAGACGACGTAATTCTCACACTGAAGGTTAATCAATAGTTTTTGTCAATAGCGTCTGCAATCTTCCCACAGAAGAATCACCGGTGCCTCCACAAGAAGCTTAAAGGCATATCGACAACAGACCGGTTGTAAATTAGTAGGACGCATGAGGAGGAATTAATGCCCACTGCAGGATGAAACAGAAACAGAATTCACAGTCAATGGAAAATGACTAGAATTTCCTAAAAACAGTTCTGACCTTTGCGCTTGAGGAAGTTGAATGAGCGGAAGAAGCCTCCGGCCGCAGTGCCGTTGGGCGTCTTGGGATCCTCGTCTAGTAACTGTGAGAATTCGGCTCCCGGGAGGTCGATGAGCCGTGTGATGTTACTCAGCGCCAGCTCGGTGAAGGCCTCGGGCCGCTCGTGACGCAGCTTCTCCACGAAGAAGTCCGGGTTGAAGATGATGGGCAGCCGGCCGTCACCACTGCTGCCCATTTCTGACTCCTGACTGATCACAACATTGCACACCGTGCCCCTACGAACACACAGATATCATGACATCACACTGTTTTATTGTTTGTCTAATCAAATTATTCAACAAAAACATTATGTCATTTAAACACACAATGACTAAAAAGCATCTGCTCTAATGAGGAATTTTCATTTTTGAATAAAAATATTTGTTATATTTTTTGAGGGGTATAAAGTAAAAATGTCAGGGTAACACAACTGTACTTTAATCACAGTAAAGCAAAATAATTCATTCATGAAGTCATTTTGCATAATCATTTCTTAACAAATATATATTTGAACAAAACTGATTCCCTTCTCATTAATATCTTTGATTAATATAACGTGTGATGTGGTGAAACCATCACAAAAACAAAACAGGAAATGTGAATCAAAGGCAATCAATATAAATATCCAATAATTTGAATAAACTAAGCCAAGGTTAAAAACATAATATTTATTAATTAATAGGCTAATTCAAGATATTTGTGAAAAAAACTTTACTTTGGTAATACCATATGACATCAAACTGAAATATTAAATGTAAAATGGTAAACATTTTTATACCATATATACGTAATGGTATACATGTTTTGTACCGTATATGTGTGTGTTTAAAACTAGAATTATTTTAAGGGCCATAAACTGTACATTTATGCATTTATTCTCATTTTATCCAGCAAAGACAGTTATGAAAGCCTTGAATTAAACAATACGATTACATGGTGGATTATATAAAATAAATTCACATATTTTTGCATGCCCATTTAAAATATTCAGCTGTCAACATAACAAAACAAAAAATGGACGTTTCCCAGATAATATCTTAATACGATGCTTTGTTTTCAGTACAATTCTACAAGAAAAGACTAAATCAATACATCTAACGTTATAATGAAATTATTAATGGAACAATGAAATACAAATAAATAAATCGCATGCATAAATAAATAACATAAAAATGGTATAATAGTTACTAGATTTATACTATACTACATTTCTAATAACCCGGCATGCGTGTTTAAAACTGATTTGTGCTGTTCTTTTAACGCAAATGAACATTACATTTTCATTGTATCAGACAAAGACAGTGATGCAAGCCTTGAATGATGAAAGGTGCTTAAAACTGCTGTAAAATTGCTTCTTAGTACAGAACAGAAATGATTATGAATTATAATGTATACTGAAAAGTTCAAAACATCAACGAATGAAAGTATTACCATGTAAAACGCGTTAAAGACATGTACGTTAACGTAACGTTAAGAAGCTTTCTGAATACAACTTTCACTTGGTTTCACTCTTATTTTGATGGCATTGAAGTAAGTTGCAGATAGTGCTCTGATATTTATCATGTTCTGAAAGATTAACACATTAATTTCACCGAGGATTATGCATTATTTGTATGCGGTTCTTTAAAAAGAATACGCAGTATTACTATGGTACTGCGTGTTTATGCCCAGAGTTACCACGATGTTTCTACCTCACTGCTTCCATCCAACAGCGTCTTTGCAGTTATTAGAAGTGTAAATATTTTACTGTATTTTCACACTATACGTGTCTGACTAACATTTTTGTAAATACATATTCGTTACCTTCTGTCTCGTTTATCAGCATCGGTGTCTTTCTCGGCGGCCATCTTTCATCTCCCGTTTGAATCCGCCGCTGCTGAGGCGTTAACCACCGCTTAATCATGATTGGACAGTGAAGAAAAAGTGGGAGGGGCTATGTAGCCATGCGGGTTTGCTGAGTCCTGATTGGTCTATTCAAATGTTTCAGAGAGACACAGATCTGGAAACAGCCGTGTGAGGTAAAAGACGTCTTGGTTTATTATATTTAAAAAAACACTCTTTAAATGTGTAATATTAATTTACATTTAGATATTAGTATTTATTTTAGTTTTATTGTTGCTAAAGTGTTAACACTTGAATGTTGTGTATATTTAGAAAATAACCGTAATAGCAAAATAAATATTAATCTAGCTCATTGTGCTATGATCAACGCGAATGTACTACTTTATATGAAACATAATCTTTCTATAAAAGGATTCATAGTCTACAGATTTAATTAAAGTCAGGTGTGAAGAATGACTTTGCTTCTTTGAACATTTAATGAAAGGCAATCAACACTTTTGTGCATAGCAATCATTGATTTATTTATTAAAATAAAATAAAAACGTAATAAAATAAAATGTAAACGTTTTACCAAGCTTAAACATCAAACACATGGAAAATCCACACGGGATATGCATTTTCTACTCAAAATGTTATGGTAGTCTATAAATGATATTTAACCAATATATATTCAACTAAATATGCTGCAAAAATGCTGTTTTAAAAGCAGTCAAATGCAATGTTTGTGTTCAAAGGTCTTATCAAGAAATATATGAACTGAAAACAATAAAAAAGAAAAGGATGAATATAGAAATGTATTTATTAGGGAGACTGTAAAACATAATTCATGCGAATCATGCGAAACCAATAACTATTCCACTTAATAATTTGTTACGTCAAATTCTGCCAATTCTATAATCTTTCCCATCAGTGATATTGATTGTAAATTATTATGCATATACACATATTTCAAACGTAATCTAAATAAACTACATCTGGCATGAATTATGTTATAGATTGTATTTATAGGATTTTAACACATTCCTTTCTGTGATAAACATAATAGTGATTTAAAATGTTAGTGCACTTAAAAATATATAATTAACACACAAATAAAAACTGAAAGAATCTCATTTTAAGAGCCTTTTTTGTTGAATTGGCTTTAAATATCTCTTCACATTATAGTAAATAAAAAAACAATGCAAAGATGTACAACAGCAGATCTTCAAAGACATCATTCCTCAGGCTGTAAAATAACATGGCATGCTCACTTTGCACCTGTTCAGGTGTTCACTGCCAGTCTTTTTTATAGGTGCAAGATGGAAGAAGTCATGCAGACGCCACAACAGATCAAACACTGGGCGGATTGCAAACGGAAGTGAGCATCCCTATGGCCTACTCCCTTCGAAGGGCAGAACCCTTGAAGTGTTCTTAAACCACACTTTTCTTTAAAATGAGTCGCAAGACCTCCTATCTGAAGTTCTTCTTGGAGAGATTTCATTTGGAACGTCCCTACAAATGGCGCCCCGGGCACAAAAAAGCCGTTTGGAATTCGCTCCGTGTTGCTGTTCTAAAAAATGTTCCAAAGATCGTCATGCGGAGCTAAATGACGTG
This sequence comes from Gymnocypris eckloni scoliostomus, assembly GCA_027564155.1. NCBI lineage: Eukaryota > Metazoa > Chordata > Actinopteri > Cypriniformes > Cyprinidae > Gymnocypris > Gymnocypris eckloni. The sequence continues at coordinate 33,394,003 of CM050418.1, forward strand.
ATCCAACATCTGCATGGACTCCATGATGGCCTCATCCTGAACAAAACAACAAACAACAAAAAATATATTAAGGACTAGTTCATACAAAAATGGAAATATGCTTAAAATTTACTGATGTAGATGAGTTTGTTTCTTCATCAGATTTGGAGAAATGTAGCATTATATCACTTGCTCCTCTACAGTGAATGGGTGCCATCAGAATGAGAGTCCAAACAGCTGATTAACAACATCACAGTGTTTGTTTAGAGCATGTTTTGGACTGTTTTTGCTTGTAAACCGTTCTTGATCTGTGCATATATCTCTCCGGATTTTGACGGTATGACTTTTAATTGGAGGAAACTTTATTATGGAAAATGGACTTGTATTTTGGTTAAAGCGACAGTTTGAATTTAAAGGGAGGACATAACACACATTTTCACCCAATCTCATGCTAATCTTGAGTACCTATAGAGTAGCAGTACATCCTTCATATCTCCAAAAAGTCTTTCGTTTTATCATATATATAAAAGAAAGATACAGCTTCACGATTCTCTCCGGAAACAGCCGAGCTCCTGGAGGCGTGTCGTGGGCGGAACTAAAGAGTGACGAGCACTTGTGCCGATCGCCAACAAAACACAGACATTTGTTGTCGTTTCACTGACCGTCTGCTGTTCTGAATCATGACCGGATCTTTTATAGCTGGGACCGCTCCATCTTTCAGTATCAAACGATGTGCAAATCCAGAGTCGAACTGGGCCTTGTTTATAAAACGTTCGTCAACAAACACACTTGAGAAACTCCGTTGCTGCTCCGAAAAACAAACTGCATCCACTGTTTACATAACGCTGGCTTCTTCAGGAAGCTGAACATGGTTATCTTTCCCCTTACAACCAAAACACACTTCTTTAGAGCCACTCTTCCCGAGCAGCAGTGCAGCCGGATGAAGCTCTCGCTCCGGTCGATGCGTGCACGGGCGCACTCTTCCGGGAGAAATGTAACTTAATGTAACTTGTACGAACCCGTAATTGAGATTTTTGCCACAGAAATACTCTGTTATATGTCCAAATTGTTTTTTGGAAACTTTGTCCATTCTTAGCATGAGAATCCAACTCTTTAACAGTGTAAACAATTCATGAGTGCATGAAACAGCATTGTACCGCCCCCCCCTTTAAGAATTAATGATGGATTTGTTTCTTACAAACATTCGTCTTTTGGTTTCTCAAGACATTAACTGATGGACTGGAGTGGTGTGGATTATTGTGATGTTTTTATCAGCTGTTTGGACTCTCATTCTGACGGCACCCATTCACTGCAGAGCATCCATTGAGGAAAAAGTGATGAAGTGCTGCATTTCTCCAAATCTGATGAAGAAACAAACTTGGAGCTACATCTTGGAAGGCCTGGGGATACATTTTCAGCAATTAAAAAATTTTGGTCCACGTCAACTATTCCTTTAAATATCATTGCAGGTAATGTAGACATCACTCCTAATTAATTTTACTTATGTTTAGAGTGTTAATTTTGTACTCTGGATACACCTAAATACACCTAGGGTACTATTAGGTGTATTAGGATACACCTAATAGTTGTGTATTTATAATAAGTAATCACACTCTAAAAAACAAAAGATTTTTATTTAAAACCAAAAGCATAAAAAATATAGGAATCGATCTCAGTAATGAGTTTTTGTGTTGTCCTTATACCTTTTGACACGACTCCAGGAACTCCTCCATTGTGACGACGCCATCATTGTTACGATCCATTTTCTGAGTACAAACAGATAAACAATCAATAAAGAAAGAATCTGAAACCTAGTATTGCGCCAGAAACATCACATGCATTAGAAGTTAAAAATAAATAATAATTAGAATAAATATTATTTCGATGTGTTTTTTTTCCTTTTGCTTTACCAAGGCTGCGTTTAGTTGATCAAAAATGCAATAAAAGCAGTAATATTATGAAATATATTGTAAGATGCAATTAATTCCTTTGAAGCGAAGCTGAATTTTCAGCATCATTACTGCAGTCTTCAGGGTCACGTTATCCTTCAGAAATCAGTCTAATATGCTGATGAAAGAGACAGAGACAGTACAAAAAGACAGCTTTCTTGAAGGTACCTGGAAGAAACTTTCGACATGTTCTCCAGGTGCGCTGTCCTTCATACACGGATGCGTATACTTCCCCATCATATCATAAATAGACTTCATAATATCAGTCATCACCTAAAACAGACAGAATAATTACAGTAATGGATTCACATAAATGACCAGTTTATGCACTCAATGCTCAGTTTGGTGTGAACATAGTCTACCAGAGGTCTTCAACCCTGCTTCTGGGGACCCACTCTCCTGGAAAGTTTATTTCCAACCGGCTTCAATTTGCAATTTTCAAGCCGTCTTGAGGAGCTCGATTGGCCGCTTCAGGCGTGTTAGATTAGGGTTGTAGCTAAACTCTTCAGGATAGTGGGTCCCCAGGAACAGGGTGGAAGACCTTTGGTCTATACATCTGTGATACTGTACCTCTTTAGTGATGCAGCCATCTTTATTAATATCATACAAACTAAAGGCCCAGGACAGTCTATCAGTGACGGTACCACGCAAGATGATTGACAAGCCAACCACAAAATCCTAAAGCCAATGAGAAATCAGAGACCAGTTAGTGAAAAAGACAATACAGTTTAATATGCAACATGATGATAACAGTAAATTGATTTGACTATAAACATTTTTTTTTGTGAAAATAAAAATACATAATAACATCATTGCTAAGGTAGCACAAAATACATTGACTTTAAGATGCACATTTTACATATGAATGTTTATGCTTTGGTATATGCAAATGGTATATCAATTATTTGTATTGATATTGTACATATAAAGTATATAAACTGACCTCAAAATTTACTGCTCCGTTTTTATGTTTGTCAAAAGCCTCAAAGAGGAAATGTGCATATGCGCTAGAATCTGCAAACGAATTAGAAAAACACAGAGGGGTTTATAAAGGCCTCTTTAAATTCAATTCATTAAAAGGTCGGAACAAATGAACTGATTTAATTAGCTTCGTTAATTAATTCGCTCACCTCCATGAGGAAAAAAGTGAGAGTAGATTAACTTAAAAGTCTCTTCGTTTACTAATCCAGTGGGACATTCCTACAATATAAACAAAAGTACAGTATAGTGAACAATGTTTCAGTATTTAATAACAATGACATTATTTAAGAAAGTAAATGTAAAAAGGGGCAAAGCCCTTTAATGTGTATCCAACATACAAAGAAGACTTCGTAGCGTAACCTAGCCACGGAAAACCCAACTCGATTTCATGAGAAAACGTATTTTATGAGAAAACTAATATTTTACTAAATTGTAATTTTGTACAAATACAATGTGATTTGTTGGAAAACTAATTATAGTGTGGACTTAAGCTAAAATGTAACACGAAAAATAGTTACGCAACTATCATGTGACTGTGTTGGAAAAAGCTAAATTTTGCTAAGAGTCTGTAAACAAACGCTCAAACTATGAGTAACCTTTCTCCATTCGTTCACATGTGGAGAGACTAACCAATCACAACAGAGGTGATTTACATTTAGAAGTCTTAAAGGTACAGTAACCCTTTTTTGCATGATTAATTCTAAGTGTAGGTGAGAAGCATAAACACTTGGGGTGGCACGGTGCACAGATGTCACGGTTCGGTTCGTTCCTCGGTTCGTGATCACGGTTCGATACAATTTCGGTACAATAGGGAAAAAAACGAATTGTGCTCGGTTTCTATTCATTTATTTTGAACAGACAGTAGTGCAAATGTAAAAAAATCACCTAGATGTGAAAATACTAAATATTATATTATGTTTTATTATACATCAAATCTGTTTTGTTTTCATTGTTGAGTGTACACAAATAAAAGCAGAGCACTATGCAGTGATTATTAATAAGACAGAAAGTGTTTAAAGTTGATTCTGCTTGGTATAAGGAAACAGTTGAAGTGATCGCTCGCGCATGCGCACACGCACGCACGCACACACACACACACACCACATTAGTTCAGCATTGCTAAAGTTGGTACTTAATCAAAATAAAATACAGATATCAGCACGCCCCCTCTGTGTCACCGTTGGCATGCGACTGATGTACAAAGCCTATAATTTACATTATAAATAATAGTTTAGCATTCAGATCCATTGCATCGCAAATATGGAAATATTATGGAATATTTGGATTTGTGCCGAATGAGAGAGGCAGGATACACGAGCACAAAGCCCCATTTCACAAACAGTTGAGTGCACAAGCCTTTAAAGTAACTCCCTTATCAATCCGGACCTGCCTCCATTTCATATTTCAAGAGATCCAATTGTATTTCCTACATTGATAAATGCATGTTAAACTTGTAAATCATTTGTTTAGTTTTTAAATGTCTGTTTGGACATGGTCCGAAATGAAAGCGCAGTCGATGAAACTTTCCCTTCGTGACATTTGTTGTCATGACATCCAGTGAGCTTATGATGTTTGATAATCGGGTGACATTTCACCGCAAATATGAGTATTGTTTTTATTAGTATTATTATTGTTATAGCTTAGATTATGGCCATTTGACTTATAGCAGTGTCCAGTGTTTCCCATTCATTGATTTATTTGTGGTGCCCGTCACAATATCAAAACTGACCGCCACAAATAGATTTTCCAAAAGGATTATACTTGGTTGAATAACCTGTTTCAAAGTTGAAATACAGCGGGTGTTTTTACATGAATGTATTTTTGAAAAGAACCGAGCATCTTCAGAAAAGCTTTGATGTAATTTTAATTTTGTTTTTCCTGTAATGCCTGATTAAGCAGCATTTGAGCGCATTACGTTAATTACAGCTGTTATCTGGGAAACCGCTATATCTTCCCACTACAGCAGCGCCTCCTGCTGGCAGAGAATTAATTTGCATTTTCAAGTCTGTGGAAACACTGCTGTCTGTCTGCAAACATAAACAAAAAGCTTCAGAACTGTTTTGAGAAGGTGCTTAAGTTTCGACCCATGTATTACTCTGAATTAGGGTACTAGTTCTACTACTATTACCATCTTGCAAATATATATATATATTTTTTTTTAATAAAAAATCAGCATCTAATATCGGCCGCCCTGATTTCTAAACATCGGCATCGGCCAGAGAAAACCCCTTGTCAGGCGACCTCTATCGCAGACACTTAAATTAATTGTTTTGCCAATTTTGCTCTTGTTATAAATGTATTTTGAATGCAAAAGGCACATTATTTTAATTTTTTTTAAATTAGTGTTTATTTGTTTTGCATGTTATGTAGGCTTTTGGACCTTTGACACTGATGAAAATTCAGATTTGGACCCTTGAACGTAAACTTTGAGAACCCCTGGTCTAGGGGGCTTTGTTTTCAAGTGCGCCAATCGTGGCATTCGTTGTGCTTCTGCTGGCGGTTATCAAACAGCGTTGCATTGCTGCAGGCGCCCCCTTCTGGATCAGGGGTGAATTGCATGTATTCATTATAAGCCCTCATGCACCGAACCGAGATGCCCGTACCGTGACGGTTCAGTACGAATATATGTATCGTGCCACCCCTAATAAACACACATTAAAAATTGTATATCAATAAACAAACTTATTGTCGAGTCCATCATACCAGTAGGGACTTTATAAAGTCATTAACGGAAAAGTTTCTTACATTTTTGAAATTTCTATAGAGGATTTGTAGCTCTGTTTTGGAGAATTTGGTCTGTTCCATAATTTTTTCCAGACTCTCCGGCCTGTAGCACACAGTGGCGAGCTCAAAATCCTCCTCAAGACTGTCTATATGACAGATGAAAAGAAATTAATGTTATACAGAAAACTGTAAACAATACTCAATGCATAGTCACAGACAAAGAACATGGAAAGGAAAGCGACAGACAGTCGGTCACTTGCTTTGCCTGGCGGTTGGTGTGGAGTCAACATGACAGCAGGGCAGAAGTTTGAGGAAGCGCTGCTTCATGTTCCTTTTGCTCTGGCCTGTGGGGGGGTTACCTACAGAGACACAAAAATCATTGGGAATCTGCTTAGCTATGCAAAAGTGCTCAGTTAAATTCTATTACAAAGACACAAAACTTTTCCCGTCACAGTCAGTTAGCACAGTTTGCTGCCGTGGCTTTGATTAAAAAATGAATCGGATTGCTGAATTTGGAGAACTGAATTTCCCCCAATTTTAAAATAAAAGAATATGAGCACACAATTTTCTCTGACCCTTTTGATTTCACCGGACATGGCATTTGATATCAGTATGATATCAGCCCATACATTTGGGACAAATTGCCAATAACACTTAAGGAGCAATTTTCGTGGGCAACGTATTACGTGATGAATTAAGCAATGCATTTTACTTCCAAAACAAGCAGTTTTATAATGGAAACAACTAAATGTTAAATCTGCTAAAGGAAATTCGTCCCTCGCTGTAAACTTCCTCAGAAGTGGGTTGAAAGCAGTACATTTCGCCCGCAGAATTTAAAGCAAAGTAAAACCAATATCTGACAAAAAGTGCTGTTATTCAACATGTTGAATGAGTGGAATTGCTTTAATAAAACAATCTTAAATTTCAATAAAATTAAGAATCAAATAACTATTTTAGACACAACATTGTCTGGTTTTTTCACCTCACCAACAATCTCAAAGCGAAAAACTGAATCAATTCCTGAATTAATCGAGTAATGGTTGAACGAATCGCTCATAACGCCAGTCGCTTATTTTGTTCCTGATCAGCCTTTTGAATGAATAAACACGATCATTTGTCGCCACCTACTGATGTAACCTGCAAAAATGTTCACTGAACAAAATCCCCACAAACAGTCTGGAACGCGCAATTACGCCTACGAAAGTATGGCCCATGGAAACAAACCAAACTCTAAAATGAATGCCAGTGAGTCATAAATAAAACATTAAACGAAAATTCAGAGACAAATCAGAATGACAGAAATTACATTTAGAACAGACCTTAAATCCGTTTCATCGAGTGTGTTCATTACTGAGCTCTATTTGCGTATCTATCATCAGCCGACTTCATTTTGGTGATTTATTTCAAACACCTGTTTCTCCAGAGCTTATTTATACTGGCATGGAAAAACAAACAAAACCAACACGACATTAAACGCACAGCGCATGCGCACATGTGCATATAGCCCTTAGAAAATACTGGTGCACATCTGTAGCAGCACAAACGCCATACAGTATACAGCAACACATAACGAATTGCCAAATTATTATTTATGTACTCTGGATTGTGGCATCAATATGCACACAATCCCAGTAAACTTGGCTACATGTTAAAACACTTTCACAACATTCCCCCATTTAGAGTAGCATGCATAAAATATGTCTAAAATGCATGCATAAAATATGTCTAAAATGCATGCATAAAATATGTCTAAAATGCGTGCATAAAATATGTCTGCATGTTTAGAAAGCCATGTTTTTGTATATGTCTGGTTTCAGTTCCTTCAATCCAGAACATATTTTAGAATGAAAGTTGATCAAGATTTATCTCTTAAAATGTTCACACATGCATATAATGAACGAGACCCTAATTTCATTATTTTTGCAATTCCATTTGGTGACACTAGAGTCACCAAAATGACACTTTAAATGGCAGCTTCTCATACAGTTCAGGAATAATTTAGGCCCATTCGTCCAGGCAGATCAGGTGTTTTTCAATGTTAAAATCCCTCAGATTGTCCTTTGGTATAAAAGTTGGAAAGACATTTGTTTTTTTGCTCTTCATTCTCTCATTTGGAGCAACTGAGAGTATTGGCAGACATAAAGGAGCGCATGAAGGGCGAAACCAAGATGGAGGCAACAACAAAACTGGCTAGCTGATCTGAATCCTTAAATAGGGCAGAGAGTGATTAAAATCCTGAAAAAAAGATAATGATAATCGATAAAATAATTCAGAAATAGAACTTGCTACAGCTCAACCAGGTGACCACCTATCTATCCATCCATCTATCTATCTATCTATCTATCTATCTATCTATCTATCTATCTATCTATCTATCTATCTATCTATCATGGACCACCATGGTGCGTTTTGTATGTTTTCATTAGCATGCATTACATATGTTTTATATGCTATTGTAAGCTAGATTGACCAAAGGCAATGGTACAGCTGTGACACTGGCAAAGAGGAAGCTTGACTATAAAATGAAACTGTATCAATTATTTAAGCAATGTTATAAAGCCTTGTTATGACAAGATGTGAGATATGACTACCATGAAATGGGTGAAAGAGTCAAGTGATTTATTCAGACCTATTTAGTTCACTTGTTTGGGATTTATTGGTTGGTTGACAGGTAAACGCATCATACATTTAGTAAGTTGGTTAACTAGTTAGTCTGGCAGTGAGCTCAATGCAAAAATTGAAAATATGAATGTAGGTTTAGCTTTATGCAAATTGCACAGAAAATGAGCTAGTTAGAAATATGTTAGTCACCTAAATAACGCGATATTTTGTTTACTTAATAAGTTGGTTAGTTAGTAAGGTAGACTTCATAACTAAACGAATCAAAATATGAACCTGATGTAGCTATGTTGGTATTTTGTCAAGGTCAGACATTTGTTATAGCGGTATTAGTATTATTATTGACTGAGGCGTCTCAATATACGAGGTCAAAAACCGCGGACATAAAAGTTATATTACATAATTACCGAAATGCTTTTTAAAATAGCTTGAGGGTAAGGTTTAACATATAGTCTGCATACAGTCGTGTATAAGCTTGTAATTTCATTAAAAAATAAAACACGAAACGTGATAATTTATCTCAATGACAGTTAAAGCAGACTTACACCATTTAGTCAAAGTCAATACCAAATTAAAAACAAAAAAGAGTGGGAATAAACGATTACAACCATCCAAATGATGTAGTAAATAACATTGAGAATATAATCACAAACATCGAGAGGCTTCATTGTACGTTTCATGATTTGAGAATACGGACAGAATTGGTTAACCGGGGAAACATAATTTCGAAAAGTGAAAACATAAACAACTAAATGTCTGTCAGCAACAGTTTAGCGAGTATAGCCTACAGTCTGTAATCTACAAGCAAAGGCAGCCAACTTTATCTGCGAGCATGCACAAACATAACACTTCTGTATATAAATTGCGCGATGTCGCGGTAATGATGGACTCGTGTGTGGTTTTAAAGTGCACTTACCTGTCAGCAAGTCATTGGACCCGTCACATTCTCCAGAAGTATTCAAACTCTCATCTCTAGATTGCACCTTCATTTTGCCCTCGCGCGAGATACAGTCAGAGGAAATACCTCTAATCCCTTAAGAGTGAGAAATGATATTGAGTTATCTGTCTGCCAGCAAATGTGAGTGCAAGGCTTTTTAGAGAGCTGTTATATTTCCATTATAGTTCCCGTCGGTCGTCAGCTGAATTCACTCCAGTAGGCTATCATGTGTAGAGTGTACTGTCAAAGTCAGTCCTTCTTTGTTAAAGAGTCTCTGCGCCGCCTTGCTGCCATCTGCTCTGCCCTGCTGCAAAATGAATGAACCTCGGCGAATCAGGACCGAGTCAGATTGCCAATCATCATTGACACGGCCAACACCACTTCCAACTTCAGGTCAATTTAAGGCGCATTACAGCATCAGCTGATTTAAACATATCAAAGCATTTGTTTGGCACTTTCCAAATCAGTTAACTTTGTGTTTCAAATCTAAAGCATTTTAGCCTATTCAGATTCAAAGACTTTTCTGTTCGTTCCGACAAACTCATTTTCGGCATGTTACAAATAATATTTTTTGGTGCACTCCAAATGAAAATAATTTGTATGTGTTAATAATCAAAATAATGTTGAATTCTGAATATAAATTACAATCAGAAGCATTTATGCATATTCCAAGTAAAAGGCATTTTTACACTTTGTGATCAAAAAGCATTTGAATGTAAAAAACTTTTTTTCAGCATTCCAAATCAAAAGCATTTTTTCAAGATCCCAAATCAAAAGCATTTTTTCAAGATTCCAAATCAAAAGCATTTTTTCAAGATTCCAAATCAAAAGCATTTTTTCAAGATTCCAAATTAAAAGCATTTTTTCAAGATTCCAAATCAAAAGCATTTTTTCAAGATTCCAAATTAAAAGCATTTTTTCAAGATTCCAAATCAAAAGCATTTTTTCAAGATTCCAAATCAAAAGCATTTTTAAAGATTCCAAATCAAAAGCATTTTTAAAGATTCCAAACCAAAAGCATTTTTCAAGATTCCAAATCAAAAGCATTTTTTCAAGATTCCAAATCAAAAGCATTTTTCAAGATTCCAAATCAAAAGCATTTTTTCAAGATTCCAAATCAAAAGCATTTTTCAAGATTCCAAATCAAAAGCATTTTTTAAGATTACAAATCAAAAGCATTTTTTCAAGATTCCAAATCAAAAGCATTTTTCAAGATTCCAAATCAAAAGCATTTTTTAAGATTACAAATCAAAAGTATTTTTCAAGATTCCAAATCAAAAGCATTTTTCAAGATTCCAAATCAAAAGCATTTTTAAGATTACAAATCAAAAGCATTTTTCAAGATTCCAAATCAAAAGCATTTTTAAAGATTCCAAATCAAAGTCATTCTGAGTCAAGAGCATATTTACATATTCCAAATCAAAGCCATGCACATTCTGGATCAAAAGCATTATTTTTTGACACATTCTGAGTCAAAAGCATTTTTAAATATTCCAAATCAAAGATTTATTCCAAATCCGAACCAAAAGTATTTTTACACATTCATAAAAGCATGTTTGGCCTTTTTCAAAAAGTCATTTTATGCACATTCCAAATCAAAAGCTTTTTTTCTGCAATTCAAATCAAAAATAATTGTTTTAACATTCCAAAATCAAAAGTATTTTTTTTATTTTACAAGGTTAATCATACAAAACATTCAATTTTGAGGAAAGAAGCATTGAGGTTCACCCCTAATCATAACTGTGACTGGGGAATAAGATCATATGAATACATATACATGATCCACCAACTTTCCAAAATGTAAAACAGTTATGTGAGATGCCGTTGCTCAATCTACCTTTTCTCTTCAAATGAGTCTTCCTAAATAATATGAATAAATCATTGATTTCTTGTGGTTAAAAATGTGCACATATTTAATATTTCATAGACGAGAGCCACTAGTGCAAGAATGAAAGACTTATATTTAGTTTTTGTCAGAAATATCTTCTGATATAACATTAGGTTTATATTTATCCGCCTGAAAACATGAGACCAAAGGAAAGGACATGAGCTGACAGCCCAGCTTCTAGATCTAAGCATTTCAGACGCTCTAATAATAAAACCTTCATCTGCAGAAAATTATGTTAATAAGACCTGGCACATTGTGATCAATCTCAGATGAGTGTCTTACTGGTCTTCATGTAGCAGTCAAAGAACGTTATGATGGATATTACACAAAATGGATATTGCAACATAGTTATATTTATAAATGACCACTTAAAACACTCCCAAACCTTAACTTACTGATTATTCAAATACAGCAGCCAATGGCAAGTCCCCAACGACAGACCATTTAAATATTTACATTTAGAAGTAATGTTGTTTATTAAAATTACATATACATTTTTATTTCGGTAACACTTTTCAATAAGGTATTAATAATAATGTATTAACTATGAATGAACAATGCATTGCACAAAAATACATTTATTATTTTGTTAATGTAATGAAAATACAGTCGCTCATTGTTAGTTCATGTTAATTGACAGTGCACTAATAACAAGCACAACTTTTGATGTTAATAATTAGGGGTGTAACGATTCGTTTTAACAACGATTCGATTCGTATCACGATTGCATTTGGTTGTCGATCGATACAAGGGCGATATTGGTTCATTTAGAAACGATCGATCCAAAAGCGATTCAGTGACTTGAAATCGATTCAGTAACTTTTAGCCAAAAATTCAACCAGTGTGACTGAAATAAATACCTGGATACTGGACAGTGCAGGTGAAGTTTCCTAGATTCCTGTTGTTTCTTGAAAGGGAATCAGGTATCAATTAATTATGGATATAAACAAACAAGTAAACAACAATTAATGGCAAATGCATTCACATTTTATTTGAATAAAGTGCAACAAACACTGTAGGTTGAATTAACAAGAAGTTAACCTTTTCTGCTCTCATTTTCAATATTCAATACATTTTCAATAAAAGTACAGTAAGTGCAACCAACATTTCAACAGTAGGTTTACCTGCTACATCTGCTTTTGTTTTTCAACATAAAATATTATAATATTAATATCAAAATAAAGTGCAACCAACATCTCTTCAGGTTGAATTAACAGTAGGTTTACCTGCTACTTTTGCTGTTGTTTTTCAACATAAAAATACAAATACAGTATTAACCAACATTTCTTCAGGTTGAATGAGCAGTGGCTGAACCTGCTACTACTCTCATTTTAATAAACAAACAATATTTAACAAAAGGTCAAGTGTAACCAACTACTCTTCAATGACTCTACAGATTTTTTTTTTTCAAAATATCAACTGATCAACATGATCTGGCCGCAGAACACTTCTCTGTGCGTTCACTATGTCGCCAGCAGTACTAAAAACTCGCTCTGCTGGCACACTGGTGCCTGGAATGCACAGGAAAATCTCCGTCTTTGCAAAAGCCAAAGTGTTTCCACACACTGGACCGCAATGGTGGCTTGATAATTTCTCGCTCGTCGACTTCTCCTCTGCCATCCGCCATGCTATGTTTTGTTGTCTTTGCGCTGCTGCTGGCGCGTGGCGATGACGTCACAGATAGGCAGACTGAACCGAGTAACGTTTAACGCCTTTATCATTAAAAGACTTAAGTGCTAAGAAAAAAACATCCATATAAAGTCTGATGTGCTTAAATCCAATGCGTTATTTCCCAGTATCGATACAATCGATTGATTACCTTTTAAAACGATGTTAGATCGATATATGTCGTCCGGAAGGCCAACTTGCCGAGCACAGATCGATGTAGTTGGATCATATGAATATAAATCGATACATCGATGTAGTTGATGAATCGTTACACCCCTATTAATAATGCATTAGTATATGCTGAAATAAACTAAGATTAATAAGTGCTGTATAGTTATGGTCCATGTTTTTTAAAGTAGCGAACTAATGTTAGCTAATGAACTTTATTGCACCTTTATTTCTATGTGCGATGTATTGTTTTTTTATTTACTCACCCTCAGACCATCAAATATTTAGATGAAAATATGTAAATAGAAACATTTGAAGGTCTCTATACCCCCTGGTTTGATAAGTGTGCAGGCATAATGCAAATGTGACCCATGCTGGCTTAATGAGTAATGCACACATTTTGAGCTACAGACAACAATAAAATTCGATTTTGGTCGAATTTCAGGTTTTCAGAAAAATGCTTGTATTAAGCCCTCGTCTAGTGATCCCAATGCTCCAGATAGTAATTAAACACCTAAAATGATCTTTATTTGTACGTTTTCTGAGAAGAGTAACGTTACCTTTCGCGCTATCGCCAGCCCGATCTCATGACAATTCATACATATTTTACGAGGTGGCAAGTTTGTACGACCTCACTCGTACAAATTCATAAGATTTTTGCTAAATCATACGTATTTTACGAGTTGGCAATTTGTATGAATTTGTACGAATTACCTACACCTAACCCCCCCCCCCCCCTAAACCTACCCGTCACTGTGGCTTAGATAAATCGTACGAGTGAGGTCGTACAAATTAGCCACCGTGTAAAATATGTACGAATTGCCGTGAGATAGCGTTGGCTACCGCTGATTGACATGAATCGTGCCACAATCCAATAAATATATACAGAACTACATGCATGCAAACAAAATCTGTTACACCTTAAGTGCACGTTTGGGGAACTGTTGGGGAAAAACTTTGGATGTGTAACATTATATTAGATCTGTGCAGTACAGTAGGCCGTCTGTCTCAATGCTAATCAATAAAAGATAAGATCGCTGCTCTTGATTGAACTGCTTTTGTAGATTTAATAATCCATTTATTTGTAACGAACACACTGAAGGGATTTTTACATTTTATTATTTGTTTTTCTTACTGAGTGCTTTTGTTTAGATGTAAAATGAAACATGTCTTTCTTATATCTGTTCTATTGTTGTTGTTTTGCATCTGTTCTTGTTTTTAATAAGATTAAATAAACAAATGGCTCTATTATGATTATTGATGTAGTAATTCATATTAAGGGAAAAGTGCAGTGTTGCAGGTGATTTTGCTTTGGAACCTTCGACTTGAGCATTCTCAGAACGGACTCCGCTGACTTATTCGACTTCAAATGGGTGTAGCTCCAATTACAACAAACCACACATCATTTTTAAGGTCTTTTAATAACTCGTTTGCTCATTGTGACTCGTTTTGCCAGAACAGGTCACAAAGGGGGTTGTTCATTTGTCTAAATTAGTTTAAAATATCTTGTATTGGTGCTCTTTTAAAAAAAATTGTCTATTTCAGTTATTATACGGTTTGGTATTGTTTCGGTGAAAGCGTGCCCTACAAGTACGAAAATGAAAACAGTGTTCGGAATTGGGCTACACTGTTGCCACGGTTTGTTTTTCATGTCCGTGAGTTGAAGCGACCACAATAACGTGATTTTTATCCCCTGCAATGCAAATTTTACCAGTGGAACCTCACCCAAAAAGTGTATTTTAGATAGACCCCCGGAATGCGGTTTTTACCAGGGGACCCCCCTCAAAATACTATTAGGCTAGTTTTGAGTAGCAATTGGGCAGGATTTGTTGTGAAAACCTGGTAACCCTAAATGAAAAGCTGAAGACTATTCTGTCTTCAATAGTTGAAGACAGAATGAACTAAACCAAAGAGACTGAAAATAAAGAGATTGAAGAGTGTAGGATAAATGTGGTTGGGCAAGATGTGATAAACGTTAAATGCTATAAGCACAAAATAAATGTGTTTTTGTGCAGTTCAGCTTTATTTCTAAAGCACTTTTAACAATGGAGACGTCTATATAAGCAGCTTTTCAGGAAACCCGTCAAAACTCGAACTCCCAGAGAAATCAGTCTCTTCAGATTGATACATGAATGAGGAGAGTTTGTGATTAATATCTATACGCTTGTCAATATTTATTACCTTTGTTTGTTTGCCTTGGCAGAAACTGGCTTCCATGTATTTCAATAGAATCCACACCATTGGGAATTTAATGTGAAGGAGATTGCATAAATAGTTGCTCAATAATTTTTTGCAGCCATAATCCAGTTATTTCAAAATAAGTGAGAACATTTAATGTGAAAGAGAAAGATTACCCCAATCATATTTCCAAAGGGGTTCTAGTTGGTCGAGGATTTGAGCATCAGGAGCTTCTCATTAATTCGTTGTAAGCCATTATATATCATGTTACCAAATTTGAGTTAAACCACAAATGAAGAATCTGTTACCTTGTTGTAGTAAATCATGGCCATGTTGGGATAAATTGGTGCCTTGTTTTGATTTCATTAAACAAACTAGTACAGTGTAGCCATAATTTATTTTTAATTCGTATGCATGTATACACAATGTTGGTATAATGCATTACAAGTAACGCAATTTACGTAATCAGATTACTTTTTCAAGTAACTAGTAAAGTAACGTATTACCTTTTAATTTATAAGAAAATATCTGAGCAACTTTTTCTAATAAGTAACGCTAGTTACTTAGTTTTCACATGTATTGACTGACAGCTCTCCTGTCCCCATGTTGGGAGAAATCAGAAGTACAGAGGCGTTGTGTGCGCTGCTGTAATAGTTCGACTAAATGTGAACATGCATTTACTCATCTCACTTGCGCAAAAACAGATTCATTATTGCTCGAAATGAATAAAAACATAAGTGCAAACTCAGAATATGATGCAAACCTGCACTAATTATTAACCAATATCTTTGCTGCTGACTTTGATGATTCAATTCAACCATACTAATACGCAAAAATTACTTTAGATAAACAACATTTGCGTTTAATTATTGCTGAAGAGTGTTGAACTTTCTTCTCTTGCCTCCTGTTCTTCATGCAGTCCAAGGGTGCGTTTCCCAAAAGTATCGTTAGCCAATTATGGTCGCAAGTTCTGTCGTTACAGCATAGTTCAACGATTCGGTGTTTCCCGAAAACATAGTTCAAACGTACGTTCGCAATCAGCGTCACAATAGCAAAAAATAGTAAATTAGTCAGTAGGTGCCATGTTCAATACAGTAGCATTTTAACAAGTTATTCCTCCACCACACGCGTGTGACATCATTGACAACGGTCCTATGTTGTTGAACTAATGTGGTTCAAACGACGGAGATGCGACCGTGTTCAGGAAACAGCCGTGACTAGCTAGTTCATTTCCAAAACGATGCATCGTACTATGGCGCTTAATTAGCAAGTTACGTCGTTGTTCGGGGAACGCACCCCTGAACGGTAGCACAGCTGTATGGTTTGTTTGAGCTGCGCCCTCTACTGTACAGACGTGAATTGACATTTTCTTCAGCCTGAGGCTTATTCAGTGAAACTTCATTTATGCAAAAAGGCTGAAATAGAAAAGCCCTTCCCCCAAACTGTTCCACAAAAAGTTGGAAGCCTAGCAAAATGCCTTGGTATGCTGAAGCATTACGATTTCCCACGACTGGAAGGAGACCAGCTTCTGAAAAACAACCTCATAATATCGAACAGGTTTCCGCTGCTCCAGAGTCCAGTGTCAGAGCCACTCAGATCGACGCTTGATGTGAAGTTTGCACAACGAAACTGCACGGCAATGTGCTTGCTTTTATATAGCTGTGGCAATGGGTCCAACTGAATCACATAAATTAAATTAAGACGTTTGGCCCAATACTTTCGTCCATAGCGTCGCCACAAGCAGATAATGTTATCTTTATATAGCATATGCCCTTCTGAAGAAGAAAGTAAAAGCTTTCTTTTATCTCTCTGCAACACGAGCATCTCAAACTTGGCGACCATTGGGAATAAATCCTTGGAAGGGAGTTTAACTTAATAACTGCTTCTTTTAGAGGTAAAGTCGATGATTAAAAAGTTGGTTTTGGAAGACGACTCACTACCGAGATGCCAGAGCATTGAGTTATAGTGTTAACGGTGAAGTCTGGAACACAAACCAAGACACTGGCCATCATTGTGTATGTTGTACAAAATAAGATTTAATAAGGAAACAAACACCCATAAATATGAACACCAAGGCAAAGGACAAATACTCATTTAGGACCAAACACAGGAAGAATTTACAAAGGATTTCTTTGAAAAGGTTTTATTCGGTTATCCTCCACTTGTTGGTTTAAATAAGACTAATTAGAAATAGAACTGGTTTGGATTCCGCAAAGTTCTAAATTCTCTTGTACTAGATTTCAGTGGAGTGTCAAGTTAATACTTTTGTTTGTTTCTTTACCCAGTGTTATACAACTCGACATACAGCTGCTTTTACACTTTTCATGATGCCACACTGAAACATCTTGCAATACTGAGATATACTGAGAGCCAAGAGAATTAAGAGACTAATTTTAATTTTATAAGAGGAATAATTTTGCTTAAAAATGAAGCCTATCGATTTATTAATATCATTAATAAATCAGAAAATTACATTATTTCTTCAAGTTCTCATTACCGTAATAAAGATATCTAATTTAAATTCCCAAGTACAATTTTATTCATGTATTATGGCTTGATGTGTTACACTGAAATTATGTTTATAATAAAAAGGACAGGACAATAATTATTGTATTATGATTTTTAAACATTCTGATAAGAGAGAAAACAGTGCTGAAATATCAATGAAACCTGTTTTAGGAATATTAATATTTGTTTGCATTTTGATATAATTTAACACCCAAATTAGCATTATGAAAATGCACATAATTCTAAACTGTAAATTATGGTATGTAAATGCTGTTTTTAATAGGAAAAAGAAAGGCTATCACAGTAATGAGATTTTAACGCATTGAGAGGACAATTAAAGCAAATTTCTAAATTTCTCATTACCGTAATATATTAGAAATATTTAAAATCGCAAGTATGCATTATGGTAATATGTGCTAAACTGAAATTTTGAAGTAAAAAAAAAATGACCATCAGTGTATTACGGTAATGAGATTTTAGCGCATTGAGAGGACAATTAAGCAAATTTCACAATTTCTCATTACCGTAATATATTAGAAATATTTAAAATCGCAAGTATGCATTATGGTAATATGTGTTAAACTGAAATTTTGAAGTAAAACAAAAAATTATCATCAGTGTATTACGGTAATGAGATTTTAACGCATTGAGAGCACAATTAAGCACATTTCTAAATTTCTCATTACAGTAATATATTAGAAATATTTAAAATCGCAAGTAAGCATTATGGTAATGTATGTTAAACTGAAATTTTGTGTATTACGGTAATGAGATTTTTGGTGCATTACGGTAATGATAATTACTTTTTTTTGCATTACAATAATGAGAAGTTGGAGAAAATGTGTTTGTCATGAAAATATGTCAGAGTCCAAATCTTAATGGCTTCATTTTATTAATGCAAATTATGATTTTCTTCCGAATACATGGTTTATTATGACCCAGACATGTCTTTGTCAGGCTCGAGAAAATAGGATCATCCAACTCTGAATGTTGAAAAGAAGTGAAAATCGTTGCACATTGGGTTTCATCGGCTCAGTAAGACAATGAAGAATGCGCAGTAGAATCAACAGAAACAGCACTGAGCCACCAATACAAGGAGAAAAAATAATAATCCAATAACCAAAA
>CM050418.1:33412826-33555089 GCA_027564155.1 Gymnocypris eckloni scoliostomus
TTTCAGATGGAAATCGATATGTTAGAGATAAGCTTGGACATTTTGGCTATTTGGTATGCTGTAAATGTAATTAGAATTTTCAAATTCGTAATTAATTATGAAATTAAATTACAGATTCCAAATCCCAAATTTCAGATCCCTAGCATAACAAGTTACTCATTCTTCCTTGTGTCATTAAAATCATCAGACCAAATTAATCTGAGTCTGGGCTATAATCTTACTTTTCAGAAGCGTGTCTGGCTTTAAAACTCATCAGACATCACCAGCAGCAAAAGTCATTCATGTCTGGAGAGTTTTCTTTGTTATGATGATATTTATAAATGTACATTAAGATGTTTTGCATGTAGAGTAGACTATTGACTCCACTCAGTTAGGGGCAGGAGCGGCATTACTATGAAGCAAAGTTAATTTAGATTTAGAGTAACTAAGGGACTATAACTTGTTGATATGAGTGCAATAATGTCCAAAAGATAAATAAAAAATCTCTGTCCCTTTTGCCGCCCTGACTGTGCTGCCGCTCTAGGTGGCTGCCTGTTCGCCTATAGGCCCTGTGTATTATAGGCTATTGAACCGTGCATTTTGTCTTGTTAGAGCAGAGCAGTTCACATGTCATGTCTTTTGCGTCTTCAGGTTCTTAATTTCAATGAAATGTGAATGTGCTGCAAGCATAGTGATTATAGAGGATTTTTCATATATGCACACTATAGGTCAGCACAAACGTCTTTCATTGGCACGTGAGGAGGGGGATCCAACAAAATGAGGTGCCGGATCAGATTTCGGAGGTGCCGGATCCTGGTTAATGTATTAACTAACACGAACAAACAATGAGTAATGCATTTGTTACTGTATTTATTGGTCTTTGTAAATTGTTAGTGTTAATTAATAAAAATACTGTAATTCATTGTTAGTTCACAGTGCATTAACTAATGTTAACAAATACAACGTTTGAGTTTTATAATGTATTAGTTAGTGTTGACATTAAAATTTACTAAGATTAATAAATGCTGTAGAAGTAATGTTCATTCTTAGTTCATGTTGACTAACAAAACCTTATTTTATGAAGCAGAGTGCAGTCCAAGAACCCCACAGAGAACTGCACATTGCACAAGGCCTCAGGTTAAGCCTTAAGGTTGTTAAAGGTCTTGTTCATATTTTTGTTATGAAGATCAATCAGAAACCTGACATGAGCTGACACCTGACATTTGTTTGAAATGAGCCTCATTCATCTGGCGCAATGAGTATCTTACTGCAGAAATTTCAAGATAAAACTGCTCTGCAACTGCTAAATGTACTTCTCTTCTTACACAGCAAAACCCCCAGTGTTAAATTAACTCTCATCGGAGTTTATTTTAATCCACACTTAAGAGTGTTAAAATGAACACTGAAGCCAGTTAAAGTTGATGAGATAATTAAGTGATTAATTTAATGATGACTGATCATTAGTGAAGACACCTGATTTGAACAAGCAGAATCACTGAAGGAAAGTCTTTTGTATGTCACCATGATGGTGGTCAGTGTTTCGTTTCATTGGGCTCAAGACTCTTTTAAACATTTGTTTCTGCCTGCTTTAATGATGTGCTTGTAAAACACATTTGATATGACAAAGAAAACAGAAAATAGCTTAAGGTGCTGGTTGTTTTTAATGATGTAATCATCAGGTGGTTCCCTGATATCATTCTGAGCTTAATCTCTACGGAGGTGTTAATTTTACATTATTGATTACTGTAGTCCTGTGATGGATGCAAGCAAGCATACGCGCACACAGACATTAATTGAAATGCTCAATCATTTTAGACACAGATATCAAGAATTAGCATATGAATCTCAACAATGGTGACAAACAGCATGTTCAGATAAACATTTTAACTCTGAACATAATACAAAACAACAAAATATCAAAAATAAAATAGTAAACATTTAATACATTACTAAGACAATTCAGCTCATAATTGATTTATGCTGCAATGCATGATGGGAACCATGGGTGAATTTCGATCGTTGGCACCCAGAATGCACTGCATCATGCATTTTATTTTGATGGCTACCATTGTTGAAATTCATAAATGCATATTCATATGCTGATTCTTGATGTTTGTTTATTGGTTAAAACATCTCTTAGAAATGATTTGGATTATATTGATTTTATGATGTAAAATCACAGAACTGCTGTTGTCAATAAAGTCAAGACAGATAATATGCTCTAAACAAAATCAATGATTCAGGTCACAACATAGTGATATGTCAAAACATAACCAACGACACCTACCATGTTTTCCCTTGGCATTAAATTTAACATCAAATGTATAACATTATTTTTTATCTTGCTGCTATTGTTCTGTTTACTGACAGAGGTGTAAAATATTTGAGCCATTAGCCATGTAATATATTAGCTGACTGCACAAGATCGAGTGCAAATCAAATCAGTGATGCTAATTTAAATATAATTATTTTATGGTAATACTTTTTTTAACTTAAATGTTACAAATCTCTAAAAAAGTGTTTAAATGAACATTGTGTTTAATTAATTGTAATTCATGTTTATTGATGTCCTTACCAGCCCCTGAACTGGCAGAGATACAGGAGTCTGACTGGGGAGACAGTCAGTCTATCCATGCTTCTGAAGAGACAGAGAGAGTATACCATCAACCTAAGAGGAGAATCAATCCTGTTGTCAAATTAAGCTACACTGACTTTAGCCAGACCGAGGATCAACAATTTACCATTGTGCATCGGGGGATGGTGATACACATTAAAGATTCACCAGAGTGGAAGAACCATCAGTGTCAAACTTTATGGTGTTTCCTGGTGGCTAAGTGTTCCAGTTCTGCTGATACCTCTAGAAGCCACTATTCAGATATAATACCTCTCTCTCATGAGGACACACTTTTTTTAGAAGGGGGAGAGTGTACCCAGGGTAAATTTGGGTTACTGAATATTTTTTATAAATCTTTGTATACCTGTTTTATAGGACACAAACACTGGTTTGAGTGTTTATGTAAATGTCCCATTAAGAGTGTGAACCCATTTTATAAAGTCTGTATACAAATACGGTTGAGAAAAGCCTTTCCTATCTGATTGGCTGTAAAAGATATGGTCCCAACTCCCATACTGGGAAGAGGATTCTTATTGGCTGATGAGGGAAGAGAGGTGAGGTAAGGGAGGAGAGCTGTGAAGCAGAGTTGTTTTATTTACTTTGTTTTAGTATTTTCGTCAGGAACTCACTTTGTGAGTATTTTAATGTTTTGTTTTTTAGTTTGAGTGAGTTTATGCGACGTAGTGTCACGCGAGACTGTACTCGTTGTATGTTTGAACAAAAAGTTTGTTACAGTGGTTGAACAACAGAGACTCACTGAGCTAAGGACGTCGTGAGTTCATATAGCTTCTGGTTGGGGAGGACGACATCGTTGTAGGACAGACCCAGATAGCGCTCTGATCCCTCGCGATCGAGAGTTCCTCTGGCACCGAGGGGTGTTTTACCGGAGACCCAGATAGCGCTCTGATCCCTCGCGATCGAGAGTTCTTCTGGCACCGAAGGGTGTTTTACTAGAAACCCAGATAGTGCTCTGATCTCTCGCGACCTAGAGTTCCTCTGGCACCGTGGGGTTTTTACCAGAGACCCAGATAGCGCTCTGATCCCTCGCGATCGAGAGTTCTTCTGGCACCGAAGGGTGTTTTACTAGAGACCCAGATAGTGCTCTGATCTCTCGCGACCAAGAGTTCCTCTGGCACTGTGGGGTTTTTACTAGAGACCCAGATAGTGCTCTGATCCCTCGCGATCGAGAGTTTTTCTGGCACCGAAGGGAGTTTTACTAGAGAACCAGATAGCGCTCTGAATTCCCATGTAATTCAGAGCTCCTCTGGCATCGTGGGAGAGAGGACCGTGGATTGAAAGTAGCTGCAGCCAGTGTTGTGCCCAATTCTGACCCCTGCCAGATTATTATCCCCCTAGTATTGGTAGGTTTAGGCTGCATACGAAAACTTAGGCAATGACTTTGCAGGCAGCATTTTTGCATGAAGGCACCTCACAAAATCGATTTTGGACAGGCTCCTGTGGCAGTGTAATGTTTACTAATTTACAACAAAATAGAACAATGTTTGGTGATAATTAAACAAATATTTAGTTACTATAGTACTAATTTCTCGCTAGAAATAACACCAAAATTGCAAAATGTTAAGTCAGAAATATACATTAGACAAAAACTAACCACCAAACGTAGCTTTCAGACGCCATCTTTATTTTTTAGCTCAACCGTCACGGAATGGAATGCACATGATTGTGGGATATCAAAGGCGGCAATTCAGCGGTTAGTGCTCTGCTGGGTTATGCCCAGGAAGAGCAGGAGATGTTTTAGGGCGAGGAAGTTGAGACTAAACCCTCTCAATCCTCCTGCACTGCATATGAATGAGTTTTTTGGAGGTTATGGATCATAAAAATAAATCTTTCTGGCCATAAATCCCCAGCTCGAGCGAGCCTTCCTTTCTTCATAAATCTCGATGTGGAGGTTGAGAAGGAGTGGAAAAGCAATTTTTCTCAGATTCATAGGTTTCAGCATACTAGTTATGCTGACATTGAGGATGCGTGAAAATGGCTATGAGGGATGCCCCTGTTCAAGAGATGAAATAGCCAACTTATCTCGCTGTGGGCTAGACATCCTCTCCTCAAGGCTCCTCCTTGCCATCTAAGCCCTGAATCTTGCTTAAATGGCAGGGCATATGCAGCAGCAGGTCAGATCGTCGCTTACACACTATGGCGGTGCTTCAGGCGCGTACCAGACTGATCTGCTGAAAGACCTGGATAAGGCTTTCTAAAGTCCAGGTCTGAGCCCGAACAACCAGTCCTAGCCCATCTCGGTCTGGGGATCAGAGATGGGCTCAGAAGGCTAGTCTCGTGACTCATGCCCCTCCCCGCCTGCAGGTAGGGCTAAAAAGAGGCATGGGTCAGAGAGAGGCAAAACCTGAGAGAGGTGTTGCAGATGAAGCTCCCCATATGACACTTTCATCCGGACCAGAGTAAGACATCTACTCTTTTCCTTAGGGGGCATCTGCCTCTTATTCCTCTCTAATTCCCCTGCAACCAATGGATGAGTACGATCCATTTCTAAAGGCTATCGCAGTGATTACATCACTCTGTCGATACTAGATCCAGGCTAGATCGAGCAATCCCCAGAGCTCTGTGATTGGTCACTCCTGTTGGTCGAGCTAGCCTTGTTCCCCACCTTAGAGGGTCACCTATGAGCATGCCGCTCCTTGAGCGCCTAAATTCCCTCTCATTCTGAGGAGTGAGTTCTCCACCTCCAGAGCTCGCTGTTGGTAGAGCTAGCATTGCTCCCCTCACCTAGAGGGTCACCTATGAGCATGCCGCTCCCTTCTGAGCGCCTGAGTTTCTCTCATTCTGACGAATGAGTTCTCCGCCTCCAGAGCTCTGTGATAGGTTGCTCTCCATGTTGGTCGAGCTAGCATGGCTCCCCTCACCATAGAGGGTTATTTATGAGCATGCCGCTCCCTTCTGGGCGTTTGAGTTCCCTCACTCTGAGGAATGGTTTCTCCGCTCTCCAGAGCTCGTGTTGGTAGAGCTAGCACGGCTCCCCTCACCAACGAGGGTCACCTATGAGCGTGCCGCTCCCTTCTGAGCGTCTGAGTTCCCTCTCATTCTGAGGGTTGATTTCTCCGCTCTCCAGAGCTCGCTGTCGGTAGAGCTAGCATTGCTCCCCTCACCATAGAGGGTCATTTACGAGCATGCCGCTCCCTTCTGAGCGTCTGAGTTCCCTCTCACTCTAAAGAGCGAATAGTTCTCCGCCCCGGAGCCATAGAACGTTACCCATCTAGATAAGTGCACACGCTAAGATATTTGGGCACTTCTAAAAAATCCACTCTGTGGTAAGATCACACATAAAGTGTTCTGCGTTCTTTTCTAAAAATCCATGTTATGGTAAGTGCGCACGCTAGACTTTTGTCACTTTTTAAAATCCACTCAAGTGGTAAGTTCGCACATCAAGGTTCTAGCTCTTTCTAAAAATCCTGTACGGTAGGGTTACGCAGACAGCCGTGCCCTTTTGAGTTGGTCAAAGCCCCGGCTTGTGCCTTGGGCCCCGCTCCCTTTGTCCCATATATTTTGGGTTCCAAAAAAAAAAAAAAGTGTCGCTAACAAAGGGTCTGTTGAGACAGTCCCTCAGCAAGCTTGTGCAGAGCAAGCGGTAGCTTCTGAGTGACTGGCCAGGACCTAGTTATTACCACTAGGTGCTTGGCCATATCCCCTTAAAGGAATTCTGATTCCAGACCTTTGAGCTCTACCTGTAGTCCCGGCACCCAGCAGGTAAGGATTTAGGGTATGCAGCTCAGGCTTTCTGGCCGTAGGGGATAATGTCAACCTCAGCATGGTTGCGTGGGTATAGCGTTCCCCATAGCGACCCCTAGGGGACGCAGTTCGAAGTTCCCATGAAGGGGAACGTCTCAGGTTACGTATGTAACCATGGTTCCCGAGTGGGGAACGAGACACTACGTCCCCTAGGCTTTGGGCCATGCTTCGGACGCAAGCTTCAGATGAAGAAGCGGATGATGTATTCTCCCGGCGGTCCTTATATTATGGTCGCACCGGTAGTGACGCCATGGGCTGTCGCCGCCAACGGATGGTGTTTTTACATATGTTTCTTCAGACACGAGTCACGCTAAGGCGTTCATAGCGACTAGGGGACGCAGTGTCTCATTCCCCACTGGGAACCATGGTTACATACGTAACCTGAGACGTTTCATCGCTTTCTCAAAGACACTGACAGGTAATTCACAAAAGTGTAAAAATATTTTGTGTTTTTTTACAGTCTTCCTTAAAAGGACATTAATATAAGACAATACTGCAAGAACTGTTTACTGTCAAGCTGTTATATTCCGGTTATATATTTATTGTCCAACATTCCAATTTTTGATGTCATTAATTACATTTCATATGTTGGTATTAACTCAGTTTTTATAATGCTAACACTTGAACTTGAAATATTTTCAAACCAAACTGACATGTATCAAGAGAGCAAAGTGTTTAGTGGAAAAAGGAAGACTTTCCAGATAAAGTGTGCAAAATGAACTGTTAAACGAATTTGATCATCACTAATGTTAGTTATTGTACAAAGTCTGTGATCCACATTTCAGCACTTATATCGTTTTTTGATTTCTAAAGGCTTTGTATAGATTAATAAATTGGTGGATATTGCTACAGTATCTGGTGTAACTCTTATACAGTATATACACATTTAATGACGGTTGATATTTGAAATGAGTCATAGAACGACATCTGAAGGTGAACAGTTTTATTTGGAGGTTTAATGGTTCATGTGACTGTCAAAAACAGTGAATTATTTTATTTTATTCTATACACTATTTATTTATTTGCCTTATATATATATATATATATATATATATATATATATATATATTTCTCTATTTATTGCTCTATATATTTATATATGTTAATTAATCACCAAAATTCCATACTTACCTGTACTTACCTCTGGGTGAGCTCTTTTACTGTATGTTATTATAGTTTACACCTAATACAAAGGGTACTTACATATACTTACCTGGAGTGGTGAGATCCTTTACTGTAAGTCAATTTAGAGCATCCATCCCATCCTGTAACATGCAGATAAACCATAGCTTAGATCATAAGGAAAGTTAATGCTAGAGGGAATAATAAATGTAATATATTGTCGAGAGACTTATTACCAGAACCCGTACTCCACCCAGAACTTGGGAAGAAGTAAATCCTACTAGGGTTGGGGATCGCCACACACACACACACACACACATATATACAGTATTTATTTATATATATCAGAAGAACAAAAACTAAGATCTAAATCATCAGTAACACTTTAGAATACTGTTCCATCAATAATGAATAACTACACAAGAGCACACGAGTAATGCAATATTGGCACTCTAGTACTAATTACTCTTAGCACTATTAACTATCAAGAAACTCTGATTAATGAATTAGTAAGTAATAGTGCTTAGTTGAATGTGGTAGTACACTATTAGCTAATCAATAACTACTATTTGTTCATACCTCCCCAATAACTACAAAGAACTACTGTTTACAGGTTCATAATTAATATGAATAATTTTATCAAAGGCTGTGACTGAAGTTAATTGATTTTATCAAAGGCTGTGGCTGATGTCAGTTAATTTTATCAAAGGCTGTGGCTGAAGTCAGTTGTAGTTCTTGTGTTTCTGTGTTCTTCAGTAATTCTGCTTGTTAACAGCAGCTGTTCATGATGGCAAAAACTGAGAGACTTAGGAGGAGCTTCTTCCCCCCAGGCCATCAGGCTCTTAAACTCAAACTCGGTCTCATAACATCAACATGACCCCATTTAATAATCAATAATATATGCATTATTCTTCACCATCCGTAAAGCTGCTATATATACCCTGTACAACCTGTTTGCACATTCTTCTTGCACATTCCTGCTTATATTATTATTTATTAAGTGCACATTTTATTTTATTGTTTAAAATGTATTTCTTTATTTTTTATTCTTATTTTTTTCACTAAATCTTTTCATACCTATATTATGTATATTCTCTTGTGTTTGTGTTACATATAATAGCACTGTCCATGGAGCGGACCTGACTTACATTTCACTACTGATTATATTCTGTATAATTGTGTATGCGACGAATAAAATCTTGAATCTTGAATGTTCATCACTAATGCTCAATCAGCACACAATTCATTTATATACCTTAAGTGTTACTTTAACACTATTTGGTAGTGATGGCGAGATGAAGCTTTGTGAAGCTTTAAGCTTGGTTCACGAAAGTATTCATTTCTGGAGGCTTCATTTTCTCACAATACCACCTGGTGGCCAAAGAGTGTAAAACAAGCAGATATATTACAGACAGAGTTGGATAGTCCACGGGTCAGAAAGTAAAAGTCTTGCCATATGTTTATTCCACCAATGAACTCAGCAGCTGATTTCACCAAAAGTAGGAACCAAGTCATTAATTTCAAGTCACAAACAAGTCTCAAGTCAAATCCCAAGTCCTCAAAGAGTTAAAGTTAATGAGGTTATCAAGTGACTAATTAAACGATGATTGTGCATTTGTGATGAACACCTGCTGTTATTGAGAATTACAGAGATCAGATGTTGATGTTTTATTGTTTAAAATTATGATTTTAGTTTTATTTTATTCAAACAAAAAAAGAAACGTCCCAACATTTCTGGAATTTGGGTTGTATATATATTAGTGCTGTCAAATGATTAATCGCACAATAGAACACAAATATTGAGTCAGTGATGAAATCACAAGATGGTGCCAACATGGCTAAGCTATTAAAACTTACAGTTTTGGTTCAGTATTATGCTATTATGACTATCGGTAAAGAAAAATTGACCTTGTTTTCTTTAAACATTTCATGTTGCATTAAAAAAAAACGAAGATGCATTGTGACAATATTCATCATTATCATAATGCAGAAAAGTTATTATAAGTGCTCATACATAATATCACTGGATACACTACAATGTATGCTTCTGATTTAATGACAATCATCTTCTGCTATTTCCAGAATAACCCATCATCATGAGATTCGCCACTGCCATCCAGTCTTTAAACTGCTGCATGCCTTGAGACTGTTACTACACCGAATGACAATTTCAATCAATGCAATTCCCTAGATTCCCCCTGAAACCTGATACAGACGAAGAAGCGGATGATGTATTCTCCCGGCGGTCCTTATATTATGGTCGCACCGGTAGTGACGTCATGGGCTGTCGCCGGCCAACGGATGGTGTTTTTACATGTGTTTCTTCAGACACGAGTCACGCTAAGGGCATTCCCCATAGCGACCCCTAGGGGACGCAGTGTCTCATTCCCCACTCGGGGAACCATGGTTACATACGTAACCTGAGACGTTTTCATCGTTTTCTCAAAGACACTGACAGGTAATTCACAAAAGTGTAAAAATATTTTGTGTTTTTTTTTACAGTCTTCCTTAAAAGGACATTAATATAAGACAATACTGCAAGAACTGTTTACTGTCAAGCTGTTATATTCCGGTTATATATTTATTGTCCAACATTCCAATTTTTGATGTCATTAATTACATTTCATATGTTGGTATTAACTCAGTTTTTATAATGCTAACACTTGAACTTGAAATATTTTCAACCGAAACTGACATGTATCAAGAGAGCAAAGTGTTTAGTGGAAAAAGGGAAGACTTTCCAGATAAAGTGTGCAAAATTAACTGTTAAACGAATTTGATCATCACTAATGTTAGTTATTGTACAAAGTCTGTGATCCACATTTCAGCACTTATATAGTTTTTTGATTTGTTTTCTAAAGGCTTTGTATAGATTAATAAATTGGTGGATATTGCTACAGTATCTGGTGTAACTCTTATACAGTATATACACATTTAATGACGGTTGATATTTGAAATGAGTCATAGAACGACATCTGAAGGTGAACAGTTTTTATTTGGAGGTTTAATGGTTCATGTGACTGTCAAAAACAGTGAATTATTTAATTTTATTCTATACACTATTTATTTATTTGCCTTATATATATATATATATATATATTTCTCTATTTATTGCTCTATATATTTATATATGTTAATTAATCACCAAAATTCCATACTTACCTGTACTTACCTCTGGGTGAGCTCTTTTACTGTATGTTATTATAGTTTACACCTAATACAAAGGGTACTTACATATACTTACCTGGAGTGGTGAGATCCTTTACTGTAAGTCAATTTAGAGCATCCATCCCATCCTGTAACATGCAGATAAACCATAGCTTAGATCATAAGGAAAGTTAATGCTAGAGGGAATAATAAATGTAATATATTGTCGAGAGACTTATTACCAGAACCCGTACTCCACCCAGAACTTGGGAAGAAGTAAATCCTACTAGGGTTGGGGATCGCCACACACACACACACACACATATATACAGTATTTATTTATATATATCAGAAGAACAAAAACTAAGATCTAAATCATCAGTAACTGTTATTGAGAATTACAGAGATCAGATGTTGATGTTTTATTGTTTAAAATTATGATTTTAGTTTTATTTTATTCAAACAAAAAAAGAAACGTCCCAACATTTCTGGAATTTGGGTTGTATATATATTAGTGCTGTCAAATGATTAATCGCACAATAGAACACAAATATTGAGTCAGTGATGAAATCACAAGGTGGTGCCAACATGGCTAAGCTATTGAAACTTACAGTTTTGGTTCAGTATTATGCTATTATGACTATCGGTAAAGAAAAATTGACCTTGTTTTCTTTAAACATTTCATGTTGCATTAAAAAACGAAGATGCATTGTGACAATATTCATCATTATCATAATGCAGAAAAGTTATTATAAGTGCTCATACATAATATCACTGGATACACTACAATGTATGCTGCTGATTTAATGACAATCATCTTCTGCTATTTCCAGAATAACCCATCATCATGAGATTCGCCACTGCCATCCAGTCTTTAAACTGCTGCATGCCTTGAGACTGTTACTACACCGAATGACGATTTCAATCAATGCAATTCCCTAGATTCCCCCTGAAACCTGATACAAGGCAGCTACAGGACATGTTCAGTATGTTGTTTCATGAAAACCTACAGTCAGCTTTCTGATTCAGCAATCATGAGCCAATGAGGAAGGTTTGCTTCCTAAATATCTCCGCATTCTGAATTCAATAACATGCTAGAGCTAGATGTGATTTATGGCCTCTAATGCATATTACAGGCAAGTCCTTACCTAAATGCTTCAAATGTATCTAGGTCGATGACAAATATGAATTTATCAAATTAAAAAGGAAAAATTGAATGTAAAACACAAAGTGGTATTAATTTTGGTCTTATACAGTTTAAAAAGACTTTTCAACACAAGTTTAAATTTAATTGTCTACAACTGGAACATATATGTGAGTGTGTCACAATGAAGACGGAGGATTCAGTTATGGAAAAGAGAGTTTATTACAAGAAGTAATACACAGCGAGAAACTAAGAGGCAGAGGGGCGGAGCTTCCGTAGGCAGACGCGGAGCTTTCCGTAGAGGCAGAAGCGGAGCTTTCCGTAGGCAGAAACGGAGCTCCGTAGGGGCTGAGGCGGGTAGCGAGGGAAGCAATGGGCAGACGAGTCTCCGCGATCGGAGTCCAGGAAAGCAGCAGGGCTCAGGAATCGCGAAACCAGGAACCAGAAACGCCAGAACGCCGACCGCAAACTGCAAGGATCTGACAAGAGGGAGAGCGTGACAGGAACTGATATAGCCCAATGGTGATGACTCTCAGCTGGAGCGAATTAGCCTCAATCACACACACCCACAGACACCTGCTCACACATACGCACACGCACAGACAAGACACGGTGAGGACGGGACCGGGAACCCATGAACCGTGACAGTACCCTCCCCTAGGAGCGCCTCGGCGCCCCAGCCGACCTTACCTGTTGATTGTAATCATCAATAAGGAGTGATCCAATATGTCCCTGGCCGGAACCCAACTTCTCCTCCGGACCGTAACCTTCCCAGTCCACCAAGTATTGAAAACCTCGCCCCTCCGCCGAGTCCAGAATGCGATTGACCGAATAGGTGGGTTCCCCATCTACGAGTCGCGGGGAGGAACCGGAGTAGGCGGATTAAGGGAGACCGAAAACGGGTTTAATTTTGGATACATGGAAGGCGGGATGAATTCTCCTGTACGCAGGAGGGAGTTTGAGGCGGACTGTCACCGGACTAATAATTTTAGTGACAGGAAACGGGCCAATAAATTTGGGAGCCAACTTATTACACACGGATCGGAGCGGAATGTTCTGGGTAGAAAGCCACACTTTTTGACCAACGACGTAGACGGGAGGCTTCGACCGGTGGCGATCAGCCTTAGCCTTGGTGCACGCCCCCACCCGGAGGAGAGTCTCTCGGGCTCGCCCAGGTACGGTGACACCTCTGGACGAAGGCGTGAGCAGAGGGACCGCGACTCGGATTCCATACTAGGGAAAAGAGGTGGCTGGTAACCTAAACTACACTCAAACGGCGAAAGGCCCGTGGACGACACCTGTAACGAGTTGTGAGCGTACTCAACCCATGAAAGTTGCTGACACCAGGAAGTGGGATTCTGAGTGACCAAACATCGCAACACCCTCTCGAGATCCTGGTTGGCCCGCTCAGTCTGACCCGTTGGTCTGAGGGTGAAACCCAGAAGACAAACTCACAGTCGCCCCAGTAGTCGACAAAACTCTCCAAAATTTGGACACGAATTGGGGACCCCTGTCGGAAACCACGTCTGCCGGGAGGCCATGAATGCGAAAGACGTGATCAACTACCGTAGCCGCTGTCTCCTTGGCTGAGGGCAATTTGGGCAAGGGAATAAAATGGGCCGCCGAGAGAACCGGTCCACTACGGTTAAAACAACCGTATTACCCAGGGAGGGTGGGAGGGCAGTAACGAAATCTAGCGCGATATGGGACCAGGGTCTCGAAGGGACTGACAGCGGCTGAAGTAACCCTCTGGAGGTCGATTGGAAGTCTTACCCGAGCACAGACTGAGCAGGCCAAAACAAACTCTCGGATATCGCGAGCCATGGCCCGCCACCAGAATCGTTGTTTAATCAAAAACATGGTGCGACCGATTCCTGGATGACAAGCCACGTTGGAACAGTGACCCCATTGGATGACGTTGGACCGTAACCCCTCCGCACAAACAACCGCCCGTTGGGCATCCAGGCGGAGGCGTTACCCTTCCAAGGCCGTGCGCGGACCTTTCGATTCGATCTCCCAAGTGACTGCAGAGACAACCAATCTCTCAGGTATAATGCACTCGGAGACACCGGGCGGTCCGAAATGTCAAAATGCGTGACAAGGCATCGGGCTTGATGTTCTTAGAACCCGGCCGATAGGAGATGGAAAAATCAAACGTCCAAAAATAGTGCCCAACGAGCCTGCCTGGAGTTAAGACGCTTTGGCGGACTGAATATATTCAAGATTCTTATGGTCGGTCCAAACTATGAAAGGAACCCCGAACCCTCTAACCAGTGACGCCATTCTTCCAACGCTAGCTTGACGGCCAGCAACTCTCTGTTACCGATGTCGTAATTGCGTTCGGCAGGAGACAGTCGATGGGAAAAACGCGCAGGGATGCACTTTGTCGTCCGAGGTGGCCCGTTGGGATAGCACTGCACCTACCCCCACCTCTGACGCGTCGACCTCCACCACGAACTGACGTGTGGGATCAGGGGCCCGGAGAATGGGAGCCAAACGCGGCCTCTGAGTTTGGTAAATGCGGCCTCGGCTGCATTCGACCACCTGAACGCCATCTTGGTGGAGGTCAAGGCAGTCAGAGGAGCGGCTAGTTGGCTGAAATTGCGAATAAAACGCCGGTAAAAATTAGCGAACCCCAGAAACCTCAGCAGGGCCTTGCGGAATCAGGGGTTGGCCAATTTACCACAGCCTTAACCCTGTCAGGATCCATGCGAACCCCTCCGGCGACACTATGAAACCCAGGAAAGGAACCGACTGTGCATGGAACGCACACTTCTCCGCCTTGACAAAAGCCCATTCTCTAACAACCTCTGGAGCACTGCCTGACGTGTTGAACATGTTCCTGGAGAGAAGAAGAAAAATCAATATGTCATCCAGGTAGACATATATGAACTGATCGACCATATCTCTCAACACGTCATTGACGAGTGCCTGGAAGACCGCGGGAGAGTTAGAGAGCCCGAAAGGCATAACCAAATATTCAAAATGCCCTCTGGGGGTATTAAACGCGGTCTTCCACTCATCCCCCTCTCTTATGCGAACCAAATGATAAGCGCTTTCTAAGATCTAACTTAGTGAAGATGGATGCTCCTGCAACCTCTCGAAGGCTGAAGACATCAACGGCAAAGGATAGGTATTCTTTACCGTGATGTTGTTCAAGCCCCGGTAGTCAATACAAGGTCGCAGAGAACCATCCTTCTTCGCGACAAAAAAAAATCCTGCCCCCGCTGGAGAAGAAGAGGGGCGGATGAACCCGCTGTCAGAGAATCAGAAATATATTTCTCCATGGCCTCCCTTTCCGAACAGAAAGCGAGTATAATCTGCCCTTAGGCGGAGACATACCTGGTACTAAGTCTATAGCACAGTCGTAGGGACGAGGAGGGAGAGAAGCGGCCCTGGACTTACTGAACACCTCCTTCAGGTCGAGATACTCCTCGGCACGTTAGACAGGTTCCCCATCTCCTCCTGCAACACAGAATCACACACAGAAAACCAGCAGACACAAGACAAGAGGCATAGCAGGCTCGACTCCACTCTGACACGGTGTGCACCCCAATCCACCCGAGGATTGTGCTGTGTGAGCCAGGGGTGACCCAACACCACCGGGGCCAGGGGTGAGTGGGTGACGAGGAACGTGATGGTCTCTGAGTGGTTGCCTGAGGTGACGAGGGTGATGGGTACCGTGGAGACTGATCGGAGGAAGTGACTGTCCATTAAGGGCGCTGACAGAGATCTTGTGACGGAGGGGAACCAAGGGAATGTGAAGGAGTTGGGCCAGGAAATGTCCAGCAGGTTACCTCTCGCCCGAGTCTAGCAGCGCCGTCCCTCATGTCGCTCGCCGCCCATTGCAACCTCACCGGGAGGAGGGTGGTGGATGAGGCTTTGTTGAGAGACCCCGACAGTAGCCTCAGACCTACTGTCGGGCCTGGTCTTTACGGGCACTTCACCAGGAAATGGCCAGCCGCGCCACAGTATAAACATAGTCCCTCGTCCTCCGACGATCTCTCTCCTCCCGGGAGAGCCGAGCTCTACCCACCTGCATGGGTTCGTCAACCGACGAGTGACCGACCGTATCGCCGGTGTCGAAGAAAGGATATCTCGGTGTTAACTTGCGTCGACCGCAAGATCGCGTTGCTGAAGCCGTGCATCCACGCTGAAGGCCAAATCCACAAGTTCGCCCAACCCGAGAGGTAACTCCACCACATCAATCTCTTGATGGATACGGTCGGCCAGCCCATGCAGGAACATGTCCCACTGCGCCTTCTCGCTCCACTCACACTCTGCCGCCAGGGTCCTGAACTGGATGGAATAGTCAGAAACGGACTGCTCCCCTGGCGGAGATCGGCCAGCATGCGCTGCCTCGCGCCCGACCAGCGCGATCGAACACCCTCCTCATCTCCTGAGAAAGTGAGTGGAACGAGGAACAACAGGGATGGCGATTCTCCCACACCGCCGTTCCCCACAATGCTGCCCTTCCTGACAGCAACGTAAGCACTAGTGCCACTCTGGAAACTTCTGTGGCAAACGCCAGTGGCTGGAGCGAGAAAACAGAGAACACTTCGTCAGAAACGCCTACAGAGATTAGGATCTCCGCATACATCTCCGTGCAGGGAGTCTAGGTTCGTGCTGAGGGCTTTGGTTCCCGGGATGGAAAAGCTAGGCGGTGTGGGTGGCGAGCGGGTGATCTTAATAACTGTACCTGGGTTGTGAGCTCGGACACCTGCGCTACTAACGCCTGCACAGCTCGCCCGGTGTTCAACATTTTCCTCCTGGAGATCCATACGGCGTTGTTGCCGGCTAACAGTTCCTGCAAACCACGAGTCTCCGCTGAATCCATGAAGATTGGTCAGATCCTTCTGTCACCAATGAAGACGGGAGGATTCAGTTATGGAAAAGAGAGTTTATTACAAGAAGTAATACACAGCGAGAAACTAAACGGAGCTTTCCGAGGCAGAGGGGCGGAGCTTCCGTAGGGCAGACGCGGAGCTTTCCGTAGAGGCAGAAGCGGAGCTCCGAGGCAGAAACGGAGCTCCGTAGGGGCTGAGGCGGGTAGCGCAGGGAAGCAATGGGCAGACGAGGTCTCCGCGATCGGAGTCCAGGAAAGCAGCAGGGCTCAGGAATCGCGGAAACCAGGAACCAGAAACGCCTCGTAAACGCCGACCGCAAACTGCAAGGATCTGACAAGAGGGAGAGACAGGAACTGATATAGCCCAATGGTGATGACTCTCAGCTGGAGCGAATTAGCCTCAATCACACACACCCACAGACACCTGCTCACACATACGCACACGCATACAGACAAGACACGGTGAGGACGGGACCGGGAACCCATGAACCGTGACATGAGTGCATACCTTTTTTAGGTCATAAATATCATGACGTTTTGGGGAGGCGCACCACATGACATTTTATAATGTGAACTAACCTTGCCTTATCATAAAAATAAACTTTTTAGACCTGTTGACCTTGACACACAGTCATAAGTGTGTGATATAATTTCCTGCTTTATGATTTCTCTTTATGTTTCTGAATGTTGGTTGCACCAAATTACCACGAACAGGCAGACAAACAATGTTCAGTTATTAATAAGCAGTATTTTTGGAATACTTATTTGGAAGAAAATAATGAATACACTAAACTGCTTTTAATTGTATTTATTTTTGTAATGAGGCTTTGTCTTTATTATGATATCAGGGCATGTTTAACTTAAAAAAGTTTAATTTAGAAATAAGTGTTAGAAAACATGCACAACATATAGAAGTATATCCAACTCATTCTACACTGAAACATTTGTTTTTGAACAATTTTGACTCACAAATTACTATTTAATTTCACAAATAATTACAAAAGGCAATTAACACATTGACTTAAATGTGTAATTTTAAGAAAGATTATATTAGAGTTTAATTGGAATTTGTTTTGCAAGAAACTTAATTTCAGTGCATGTATTAATTTATGTATGCATATGTATGAACTGCACTTTTAATAAAGGTTTTACTAAATAAATACTGTTTATTTGTATTTTTAGTGTTTGATGGCTCGGTCTTGCTTATTATTAGTGATGTTCGCATATTACTTTTGCTTGTATTACTCAACTTTTGTGATTTTAGTTATTAAACTGCTGCGGTGCTGTTACTTACAGTATTGAAATGACTGTATGTGTGTGTTGTGTGTATAACTATACAATTGTCAAAAATGACGTTTTTTATTATGTTATAATTCTTTTTTTTGGGGGGGGGGGGGGTATTGTTAGTAAGCTGTATTTTATGTTATTTATTACCTAATGGATGAGGAGATACCCCCTTACTATGTAAAGTGAGTGTCTAGAAAAGCGCTATATAAATGTAACAAATTATTATTATTATTATTATTAATCAAAATAGCCAAACTGCAATTCGATTGAGATTGGAATTGGAATGCACAATGATTACAAATTGTTAAATTCTATTCTATATTTATTTTTTGCAAATGAACATATATAATGCATCTTGTTTATAACATGTCCCTAATACATTAGTATATAGACTGTTGTTTAGTGTTTACTCTTTACATTTTTTATTTATTTAATATATATCGTATATCTTATGTCTAATTTTTTTATGCCAAATTATTTTTATAGAATTTTTGTAACAAGGCTTTTTCTTCATTATGACATCAATCAATGTTTTGACTTTACATCTTCCAAAAACAATAACAAACTGAATTTGAATTAATAAATACATATTGCAGTGCTGTTCATTACAGCACATCACTGTATACTGTGTAGATTGTATAGTGTTTACTCAGATTTTGTATTTATTTCTTTGTAAAATGTCATTGTATTTATATTTTGGAGTATTTAGATTATAATGTATTATGTGTATCTTGTTTGGAATGTGTTGTTTTCTAATCACCTAATTATTCTTGTAATAATAACTGTATTACTGTTGTAACCAGTCCTGAGTCAGGTCATAATCTTTATATTTTTTGAAATGTTTTGAATAAAACTAGTTAATATAGGAGTTACCACACGAAGCAGAACACTAAGCAGCAGAAATTATATGTTTGTGTGATGATCTAACAGTGTCCATGGTGTAGTCTGAGTGTAATGAAGGGTCAGTGACGTTGAGATCCATGTTTGGGTCAGTCGTTGGCCTAATGGATAGAGCGTTAGACTTGAAACCCGAGGTTGTGGGTTCGAATCCCGGCTCCGGCAGGAAGTCCACAACTGCTCCCCGGGCGCTGCACAGTCGGCTGCCCACTGCTCCAAGTGCTTAAATGCAGAGAACACATTTCACTCCTCATTATACTCTGTATAATTGTGTATGTGACAAAAATCTCATCTCATCTGAGCTTAAATTGTATTGTATGTGCAGCTTTATTAGTAACAAGAAGAGGTCAGACAGGCAAAGTTCAATCAAGAGTAACTTAGGCAAGGCAGATTCATAAACAGGGTCAATGCAAAGATCAGGGCAGGCGGAAGACAGAGAGTATATCCCAAAAGGCAGGCAGGGTCAAAAAGGCAGGCAGCAAACGGTCAGATAAGAATAAACAGTCCGGGTAGTCAACAGGAAAACTCACTCAGGGTAAACGCTCGGAAATGTCAGCAGTAGCAAAACAAGACTTCGCACTGAGGAGTGAGAAAGCTCAACTTAAGTTGCCCAGCTAATGACTAACACCTGTGCGGGTGATCAGTCCCAGGCACGGGGTTTGTGGGAATTGAAGTCCGAATGAACTGGTTTGTACTCAGGTGAAGGAGCCCTCTGGTGGTGATCGGAGGGAGCCACAGAGGCCTGATTTGTGACACTGAGACTGCAAACATGAGTGTTTATGAGTGTGAAAGTATCTATAGGTTGTTGTTAGACAGAGCGGGCATTATATCTGTACTCCAGGTGTTTATATGTATGGGATGAGACTGAGGATGGGGTGTTGTCCTGATGCATAACTGCTGATGCATATGAAACACAGTCCATAGGTCACTGTACAATCATCTGAGTTTATGACAGAAAGCACAACCACACAATACACTCGATATTACTAACACTACCACCGAAAACCAGCACTGCGCACTTTCTGCGGCTGCGCTCAGCCAATCCTACTACGTGAAGGCTGGGCTCATTAATATTAATTAGGTAATGTGACGGGCTTTACTGATTAGCTGGAAGGCAGTAAGTGGGTGGCGCTTCGACTAATAGGAAGCTGGCGAATTGACCTACAGACTTGGATATTAATTAATATAAATATTAATAAGACTGTGTGACTGCTGGACATTTCAAGGAAATTATCAAGCAACGTCAAATGTCACATGATAAAGATTCATAAGTTAGGCCTTGAGGGGGAAAAAAATCTGATAATTTACAGATAAATTCAATTTTTCAGGCAAATGTCAGTTTTGAGCTGGAATTATACTTAGTTTACAATCAAGGTTCAAGGTTCTTTTATTCGTCACATACTCAATTATACAGGATATAATCAGTAGTCAAATGTAAAGTGTGTATGTAAAATGTAAAGTGCAATCTTAAGTGTGTGTATAAGATTTCCACATGCACGCTCACATTGCTTTCGTCTTCTGCTACTGAATTATTGTTATTAATCTCTTGGTTCAAATTTATAAACAGAACGGTATTTAAATATTCCTAAAAAACGCTCACCGTATCAATGTTTATATTGTGACGGATGGCGTCATATCCCAGTTAACTTAGATTTTACTCCCATCTGCTGGCAGAACACAGAAGTGCACGTGACCTAAAAAGCAGGTTTGACAAATATGAAAGTTGACATGTTGCAGTTCTGTGCATCAGTTTTGAAATGGAATTTCAGCGATGCATTTAAATTATTGTCTATTTTTTTACCAATTGCATAACTTCAGTTAGTTATTTAATTATTTGACTTAATTGTTTAGTTCATTAATATGTATCCTCAAATTTGTGTTGTTGTGATGCAGCAGATCAAGTAGACGAGTTTAAGGGTAGTAGAGAAGTTTTATTGAGGATTATAGACAGGTGGTAAAAAAAACATCTGCATCTTTCTTCCCTCATCTGTTTTTTTGCCCATTCAATACTCCCATAAAAATTTCTTAATGCTCAAAGAAGTGTTAACAGAGTGCTTAAAATTTAATTAGACTAGCTGAATCTTGCACATAAGCACAATTACACACAGAGACATACACGAAGAAGTACCATAATTTAATAAAAAATTAACATTATTTTTAACATTATGCTCAATTATGGTAAATGATGAGAGACAGTGAAGATATTTTAGTTCATAACAGAGTATCATAGAAAGAAGGGTACATTTTCTTTTAACTGAAGTGGAACTTGTAAGCTGTTTTTCAAAATGACTTAAATATATATATATATATATATATATGTCATGGATGTATATATATTTCCGATTTTGTTCAAATGTAATTAGAGAATGTAAGATAGCATTGCTTGTGTTTTAAAAAGCTATGCTTTAAAGTACAATTTATTTTATTTATTATA
This sequence comes from Gymnocypris eckloni scoliostomus, assembly GCA_027564155.1. Taxonomy (NCBI): domain Eukaryota; kingdom Metazoa; phylum Chordata; class Actinopteri; order Cypriniformes; family Cyprinidae; genus Gymnocypris; species Gymnocypris eckloni. The sequence goes on from CM050418.1 coordinate 33,434,059, forward strand.
TTTATACATTTAATATTTAACTTAATTAAATAATTATTTTTTTTTACTTTTTTGTACTTGAACAACAAAGACGGAAAGATGGAAAATGAGAAGTAAACAAATGATTAGAAAAAAAAGACTATGAAGCTCTGTGATGCTCTATTCAGCCTATATTTCAATTGTCTTCTTTATAACTTGTAGGAAAGCCACCTTCACACATCAACACTATATTACGAGTTTCCTTGATTCCTTTAAAATATTTACAGTCTGGGTGTTTCGACCAACTTTGTATTTTACAAATGATCACAGTAAATTTCTTCTTGCTCTTAAAAAGGTTACTGCTGTTCTCTGGAGTTCCTTTGCTACAAACTTCTTTCATTTCTTCTTCAGTTGCTTGTATGAAGGTGTGGACATCTTTGCAGGTATTGCCAATGCCAGTGATGTGTTTGGTTACAATTTCAGTTGTGCACTTTTCCTCATTCATATTAGGATCCATCTTATGATTGCTGAGGAAACTGTGATCGTGATCATGAACCTGAAGTAGGTCTTTCGGTTGTTGACCATGAGTTGAGAATGACACACACAAGAGCAGCAGCAGCATTACAGTAGACTGATGAATCTCCATGACCTGGTGAACAATACATACATCAAAACACCTTCTACTGACACATGACTTACAAAAGAAAAATACAGATCAGATCCTTCCTTCATTTAAAAGCTATACATACATCTTGAGTACATACATCTATACACACATAAGTATCTTGAGAATACAGTTTACTATGTGTATATTATGGAAATGTGTGTATTGTATATTGTGTACAATTGTCTATTGTTTATTGTGCAAATGTGTATATTGTGTAAAGTGTGTATATTGTTGTTTATGTATATTGTACATTGTTCACATCTTTTGCTTGTACTGCCATGGCACAGAGTCTTGTACCTAATAATTTCACCATCAGTACACTGATGTGCAACAATAAAGAGATTTTATTTGATCATGTTTATTTGCCCATACCTTACTTTAAGTTAACCCAGCTCTGCATGTTTTTATACATAAATGGTCCCAGTCCTTGGATACACATTTAGTGTATATATTATACTTGCTGAGTAAAGTTCTAAAGTTATTAACATATAAAAGAAGGTAAATCACAAACCCCAGGAAGTAAATTTACTCCAGAAATAAAATATATTCTGAAAGTATGTTGCTTTTTATACTTAGGCCTATTACTCAATGCTTTGAAGATTATTGCCCAGATAGCAAGCATCCATTGAAACAATGTTAAATCAGTGTCAATGAATCCACATCATTTTTGCACTTACAATTCATTTAGAAAAAAATTGGAAATTTTATCAAAAACTCAATAGTAACATTGACGCATTAACATTGATTTAACATTGTTTTAATGGTTGCTTGCCATCTGGATGATAGACCACATTTTTCCAGTTTTTTTCCTTTAAAATGAAGAGCAATGTAGGTTTACACATATATAAAATGAGTTAATGTGAACTGATACTCACAAGTTGCAGTCTATAGTCTGGGATAGTAAACCTGTGGCCTGTATTTCGATGCACCTTCACAAAGTCCAAGCGAATGCAGTCAGGCTTAACCTTGATATCACGACACTGGCTTTAAAATGTTCCAGTCTATTCAGGCTTTGATCCCCAGGCTATAAATTCTTGAGCACTTGCAAATCAAAATGTGACGTTTGCAGTAAGCAGCCAATCCTGTGAAGAATGAGTAGATGATATACTTATCTTTTGAAGATTAATAGATAATAACCAAATGGTAGGAAAATTTAAACACATTACATCAGCAACAGGCAACACTATTGCTGTAGTGAAAGCTTCAGAGAACAGCTCCTAGAAAATAACAAACAAAATGTGTCATTACCAAAGTGATTTAATATTGGCCTATAACAAGAGAACCAATCGGATTAAATAAAACTTTACATGACTTTAATAAACTATGACGTTTGTATATATAAACATCAGTGACAGCAGGGTATCGACTATTTCTAAAACTGTTAGTGCAGGTACCAGAGATACTAGAGAGTTGAATTTGATTATGTCACTTTGCTCATGTCTGATATGTCCAATAATATCTCTATACAACTTCTTGTGCTGAACATAATCTTTCCTGGAGCAAGTTAGGATTGTAGCCTAATGTAATGTATGTATACCTTTATAGAAGAGAATATGCAAAGTTGGCTCAAACTAAGCCATATAATCACTAAATCCTGCTTTTTAATGCAGGCCACTGTTTTCAGAGAATTCTTTGGCTTGTGAATTTCTTTTGTAAGATAATTTACAGTTAAAGTCCCAATGACCACACTGTAAAAATAAATAAATAAACGTAAAAAAAGGGTGAAATGCATTGCAGCACAGGGTGCCAAACATTTACCATGAATGGAAATAATGGTTAAATATTATTTGAATAGTCAATGACTGACAGAAGTGGCTGCCAAACAAAAACAGTAAAATGAAGGTAAAATGTGACTCTCTGTGAAAACCCAGCTAAAGTAATGTTTTTTTTTTTGTGTGATTTGCTGTTATCTACAAAAAAAACATCATCCATATGGTAAAGAACATTCTGTGAAATTGTAACCTTTATATATTTAATATTGACTGAGTAAGGTCATGTCAAAGATTGAAATTATAGTGAAATTAATGGTGGAAATCAAACTTTGATGCTTAAGTAGATTTTGAGACTTTAGCCTGGATTTCACAGAGGGTCACAGATATCCTAATTTATATCCACATTTTTCTTAAATCTAAAAACCCCATTGTTACTTTACAGGTGTTTCCTGGATTATTGGTGTGAAATATTCTCTGTAAAATATAAATCTTTTTAAGTTAAACATTTACTAATAACAGCACACATGCATGAGCAAATAGGGTATTTGCACATGATGTAATGTCACAGTGTTGCTGTAGCGCAAAATGCAGATGGAGGGCAGGAAGTGGTTTCCACATAGGAAGCACTATTAAGTGCCTATGTTTTCTATTGTTTATGGTTGCTCAAATCGATCAAACCGACAAACCACAAGGAGCTTTTATCATGTACCAAAAATTGTTGTTCATATGGGGGCAAAATTAAAGTAAAACACAGGAAAAAGTGGCTTGTAAACATGCCTCTGCTGTCAGGAGAAGCCGAGATGGATAATGATTGTGTGTGCAGTTACCGCTTTTGTCAAAATTAATACAGCTTACAACCACGAACAAAAAATATGCCTTTATGCTTTTGCATGCTTTCATTTGTTTTCTGGAGTAGAAGGCAAGGCAAGGCAAGTTAATTTATATAGCAGATTTCATACACAATGGTAATTCAATGTACTTTACATAAAAATAAGTAAAATAATCATTAAAAAAATAATCACAACAATAAATCCAGAAATGTGAAAACATTTAAAATTATTTAATAATTGATTTAAAATGAATTTAGAACAGTTAGAAATAAAAATGATCATACATAAAATGCAGTGCAGTCAGTTCGGACGTAGCACAGTGCTCATTCAACAAATACACAACTGAACAGATGAGTTTTGAGTCTGGATTTAAAGGTAGCTAATGTTTAGAAACTTGTGTGTATCATGTTTGTAGAAGCATGTCTATGCCTGGTTGCATAAAGCACCTTAAGTGTAATTTTACAAATTTTTACATATGGGTTGGAAAACTTCACTTAGGCCGCATGTCCACTAAAACGCTTTTTCCTGAGGCTAGGGTATTATTTCAATGGGAGCATTATTTCACTTAGTAGGAGGAGGGGTGGGACTAATACCAACCAACTGTTACACCATGCTTGTACAACAACTGAACAACAACGGAGAAGTTAAGGGGGTGGGAGTGGGTGGTGGGGGTCTAATATTTACCCTGTTAAAGAGTTGAATTCTCATGTTAAATATGGCCAAAGTTTCAAAAAACTATTTGGAAGTATGACAATTTTTGTGCCAAATATATTCTTCGTAAAAAGCTGCATTTATGCCATGTCGTAATTACCATAATTCCGAGATAACAACATGTGACATTTTACTTGGAGCTGAATTATGTTTTTTATGGCAACACTATCAATGCCAAAGCCTTCACGTGCTCCAGAACTTGTAATTACAATTTATAAGCTCGGAATGTTCTTAGCATACGACTTTGACCAGTGACAGCTGTACCACCTGACCGCCCCAGATTCATTTAGGCGCACTTAGGTAAAGTTGGTTTTATATTCGCACATTCAGACTTCTGCATTCAATTACTTTGTTAACCACACTACATTGGACATTCAGCGGACATTTGCAAGTAAATATGCCATTAAAACAATACTTGACCATTTTGATCGATGGTGAAAAGACGTAGTAGGTTTACAATGATGTTGCTGATTAGAATTTGCAAAAAAACGAATTTATTACACATATAATTAGAAAGTTATTGAATGTGGAAATGTGTGAATGTTGTGAATGTACGAATATAAAACCAACTTTACCTAAGTTTTAGGCGCTACTTAGGCATAACATGGGCAGCTCCGAGTAGAACATCATATGTTGTCATCTCAGATTTACGGTAATTACGACATGGCGTGAATGCAGCATAAGTTTTGAAAAGTTTTTTTTTTTTTTATCATGGCCCTTCGTGACGTCATGAAGAGCGGAATTCCTTTTATGGGCACCTGTCCCAGAAGAGAGCGTGTACACGTCAACTGAGCAAGAGCATGCCCATCAACGTGCTTCATTTGAGTTACGGAAGTCACCATCAGCGCTGCACAGGACTTGCTCGAAAATAATGTCTCCAAAGAAATGTGATATTGGCTCTGAGGGAAAGATAAGCTTGTTCAGCTTCCCAAAGAACCTAGTATTACGGGAACAGGATGCAGTTTGTTTGTCCGGGGCAGCAACGGAGTTGTGCATGTGTGTTTGTTTATTCCTGTCATTTCGGTGATGAATGTTTTGCACATTTGCACATCGTTTGATACTAAATATGGAGCAGTTCCAATTACGGTAAGTAAAATGGCATCAAATGCCTGTGTTTTGTTGACAACCGGCACGAAAGTGCATATAATGTAAACAACACAAACGTGCTCGTGACTCTTTAGCTCTGCCCAAGGCATGCCTCAAGGAGTTCGGCTGTTTCTGGAGAGAATCGTAAAGCTGTATCTTTCTTTTATAAATCTGATAAAACTAAAGACTTTGGAGATATGAAGGATGCAATACTACTTTATAGGTACTCAAGATTAACATGAGGGCAAAACTGTGTGTGTTATGTCCTCCCCTTTAATATTGCTTGCCTCCGAGTATTATTATCAGATGGAATTGCCGTACTACCATATTATTGTTATGAAAAATAATGCTTGGAGAAACATTTCATTCACGATGTGTCAGCCATATTACTTCAATGCATATTCCGTATTATAGCAATCACAATGTTTAACTGAAGAAAAAAAACTGCACTCTCAAGCACTCAAAGCTGGGCATTTTCTGCTGGCTAAAACCACTTTGGTGGACACGCAGGCTTAAAGGGATCCCTGGGTATTAAGACGTGCATGGCTTAATATAATGTAATTGATGTGTCTTACCGAAATATGTAGTAGAAAACACATGAATGTTTCCGTTATTTAAAAAAATCACATCGTTTTATGCATATTTTGGACTATGGGGTGCCATATTTCTGATGACGTAAAATTGTTGCACTCGGAGCTAGAGCACTGCATGTTGCTATTTTTACCACGATACAACTCGGAATAGACACCTGGGAAAATAAAATACTGATATGACCACAGCTACCGAAAGAGCTTACAGGTGGTGATGTACCATGGATTTTATTTCCCCACAAGGAGTCTAAACGCCTCTGATATGGAGTAAGATCCATGCTGAGAAACTCCATCTAGCGGCCGCTGTGTTTTCATCCTAACAGATGGCATCTAACGTTTCTTGTCTCAGCCATTTGTAAGCTCTTTCAGTAGCTGTGGTCTACTAAAAGACTCAAAGGCATCAGGGCTAAATTGGAGAGAAAAAGAAGCGGGTCTTTAGGTAGTTTTATTCGTCCACAGGCATCTTCCCATTCTTTTCTCCTCTTCTTATCGCTAGGAAAGTCGTACATTGCTTCTCTTGTTGCCCTTCGTCTGAAAATTACAACCAAAAGCCACACAATGTGGTATCGTATCAGTATTTTATTTTCTGAGTTGTGTATTCTGAGCTGTGTTTCGGTAAAAAGCCAAAGGCTATAGAAATAAGCACCAGTAGCTCGCTGAGTGCAACCATTTGACATCATTGACGCAGAATGCACTGTGCACATAAAATAATGGCGCCCCCATAGTCCAAAAATGATGTCGATTTTTTAAATAACATACATCTTTCATGGGTTTTCTACTACATATTTAAATAAGAGACATAATTTACGTTATATTAAGCTATACATGTCTTAATACCCGGGGATCTCTTTAAGTATTACACGGAGCAAGTAGGTTCAATCCAAGTCTTCTAACGAGACATGATCGACCACTTTACATGACAAACATTTTAATTTAGGCTTTTTACTCACATAAACATTTATCAAATTACATACATAGCACCTATCTTCAGAGGTGGAAAGTCCAGTGGTCAGAAAGTAAATGTTTATTCAACCCATTAACTCAGCAGCTGATTTCACCAGAGGAGGAAACAAGTAATTTCTTTCAAGTCACAAACAAGTCTCGAGTCCTCAAAGAGTTAAAGTTATTGAGAAAATTAAGAGAATAATTTATGATTTTGTGCTGTCTGGTGCTGGCGCATGTTTTGAGTTTGAGCTCCGTCAAGTCAATTATTTATTGTCTGTTTTCTATCTTAAAATCAAATTTTATACACCATAATTTTTGTTTCTATAACGTGTGAATATATCTCCGATCGCATTCTGCAACGAAAACAATCAGAGCGCCTTTGTCACGAATCTGGTTGCCCTTCCATTACATGGACTCACTGCACTACACTTACTGTTGCACTCCACCTCAGACTACAATTCCCATCATTCACTGCACTGACGACACACACACACACACACACACACACACACTGATTGCACTAATCACACAGCTGATTGCACTGATCACACAGCTTACTTAAGCCATGGACTTCCTCTCTGTCATCGTTGAGTATTGTTTTAACGTTTAGCATTCTCCAAATGTTAGCTATTACCAAGCCTTCCCGTGTTTTGTTTTTGTGTTCAGTCAAGTCTTCGTGTGTTGCCTTGCTGCCTGGTTCCTGACCTTTTTGTTACCTGGATTTCTCTCTGCCTTGCCCTCTGGATATTGTTCGCCGATTGTAGACCTTACCCGTTTACTTGAGTACTCTTCTGCCTTGTCCTCTATATGACTGTTTGCATTTGTCCAACCCTGCCTGTATTTTTTGACCATGTCTAGCAATAAAAGCTTGCATATGGATCCGCACGCCTCGCATCTTGTCGGCTCTGTTACAGCCTTGTTATCGCAAGTTTTACTTTTATTTCCAGAGTCCGCTATTAGCTTATAGCTCGTTAGCAATGCCAGCGCGGGTGCCGCTAACACAGCTAATACCCTATTCACACACACACATACATATACACACACACATTTACCATTGTTTCACTTTTATTTGCTTTAATGGCGGATTTGTGTCTACCTTTGAGTGCAGGTGAGGACACGTTGGAGCTGCATTCGGTGCTGCTAAGTATGCTGCGATCCTGAAGGATGATGAGGGCATTGCAGCTGTTGTGATTCACACGGGGGTTAACGATCATTTTTCTTTACTGAAAAAATAGATAACATCAGAAATACAATAACAAATGTAGATTCTACAGCGTCTAGTACTTCAGCTTCATTCATCGCACCCAAAGAAAAACTGTATTGCTTTACAACTATAGGACAAGATGAGCTAAATAAATGTATCACTGCATCTAAACCAACAACATGTTTATTAGATCCTGTACCCACTAAATTACTGAGAGAGTTGTTACCTGTAGCAGAAGAACCGCTTCTCAATATTATTAACTCCTCGTTATCTTTAGGTCAGGTTCCAAAACCATTCAAGCTGGCGGTTATTAAGCCTCTTATTAAGAAACCAAAACTAGATCCTTGTGAACTGGCAAATTACAGGCCCATTTCAAATCTTCCGTTTATGTCAAAAAATGTAGAACAAGTTGTGTCTGCTCAATTGTGCTCCTTCTTGCAAAAAAAAAATGATATCTATGACGAATTCATCAGGTTTTAGGCCCCGCCATAGTACAGAAACTGCACTTGTTAAAATTACAAATGACTTGCTTGCATCAGATCAAGGCTGCATCTCATTGCTAGTTTTACTTGATCTTAGTGCTGCGTTCGACACTATAGATCATGACATACTCATAGATCGATTACAAAACTATACAGGTATTCAAGGGCAGGCTCTAAGATGGTTTAGATCCTACCTGTCCAATCGCTACCACTTTGTTAATTTAAACGGGGAGGCATCTCAATTATCAACAGTAAAGTATGGAGTACCACAAGGATCTGTCCTAGGTCCTCTGCAGTTTTCATTATACATGTTGCTCCTTGGTAATATTATTAGAAAATATGGGATTAGTTTCCATTGTTATGCTGATGACACTCAACTATATATCTCAACAAGACCTGATGAAACTTCTAAACTATCTAAGCTAATGGAGATATTACTTATTGGACCTAAAAACAGTACTCAGAATCTCTTGGATCACAATTTGCAAATAGACGGATGTACTGTTACTTCCTCTACAGTCAAAAATCTGGGTGTTATATTAGACCGCAACCTATCTTTTGAAAATCATATTTCCAATGTTACAAAAACAGCATTCTTCCATCTTAGAAGTCTTGCCAAGCTACAGAACATGTTAACTTTCTGATGCAGAAACTAAATTAAAAGTTAATTCATGCATTCATGACCTCTAGACTGGACTATTGTAATGCACTGTTATGTGGTTGTCCTGCATCTTCAATAAACAAGCTACAGATAGTACAAAATGCTGCGGCAAGAGTCCTTACCAGGTCAAGAAAATATGATCATATTACTCCAATTTTACAGTCACTGCACTGGCTACCTATTAAGTTCCGTATCAGTTACAAAATATTATTACTTGCCTATAAGGCCCTAAATGATTTTGCCCCTGCTTACCTAACTAATATTCTATCACGCTACAATCCAACAATCCCTAAGGTCACAAAACTCTGGACTCTTGGTAGAACCTAGAATAGCAAAGTCCACTAAAGGAGGTAGAACTTTTTCATATTTGGCACCCAAACTCTGGAATAGCCTTTCTGATAATGTTCGGGGTTCAGACACGCACTCTGTTTAAATCTAGATTAAAGACACATCTCTTCAGCCAAGCATTCATATAATGCATCTCACAATCTTGTACTGCAGGCATATCTGATCCAAACGCACATTATTATGCTTTAGCTTGGGTTGAACAGATCATTTCATCCAGGGTTGTTCCTGGATGGAACAACATCTACGCTAATTGTCTTTATTGTCTTTATTAACATCCCGTGGTAGCTAGGAATTACACAAGCTTCAGTCTGGATCCAACCCTTAAATGATCTGAGATGACCGAATACCTGAGAAGAGATGATGCCAACCCCCTCAGAGGAAGCCAACCATCAGCGATTATACTGAATTAACCAAATTTTGCCATAGGTTAATTATATTGAGTTTCTACAATATAAATCTATTTTAGGTACTTAATTTCCTGTGAAGTTGCTTTGCAACGATTGTATCGTAAAAAGCGCTATACAAGTAATCTTGAATTTAATTTAACTTTCAACCCATTACTTTTCTGGATTTCTCCAGGGCTTATTTCATATATTTTTATATGATATACAATTATTTATTTATTTTTATTCAGTGTGGTACACTTCTTTCAAAGCACTTTAGTCTTTATAACTTTTAATATTTTTGAGCAATATCAACTCCGTTGTGTGCAGCACACTGAAGTCAGCAACTGTCAGAATTGTAAGTTAGGTAGGTCTTTTTCAACTAAGAGTTCCAAAATGAAGAGTGCTGGCTAACAGGTTAAAGTATCTTTTGATTTAGATTTTTTACATACAATTTATAATGAGTACTCAACATTTTATGTCTTGTATATCAAAACATTATTTCTGCATTTGTAACTGCAGGCTAAAGGCATTCATGTTAGTGTGTAAATACATCTATGCCACTTTAGACGAAGCTTCTGTGTTTGCTCTGCATTGCAAAGATGAAGTGTTTTGATACTGATTTAATTTGCCTGGTAACAGCCCAAATGTCTTATTATTCGAAATAACTGATTCATTTAATTAAAAACAACTAGTTTGAGATGTATAGGCCTAAATGATTAGATTAGCTCAGATGTGTTTAATTGGGGTTATATCTAAACTGTGCAGGGCTGTGGCCCTCCAGGAACTGAGTTTGACACATTTGGCCTATTCCATTATTGCCTCCCTCCCACTGTTAATATGTAATTTTCACTCTGAGTAAATTTTAAATGAGTTACTTTTACTTGAGTAGATTTCTAGACTGGTACTTTTACTTGTATTTAAGTAAAATGTCATTAATGTAATGGTACTTTTACTTGAGTAGAATATTGTCGTAGTCTTTCCACCTATGCTTATTGTAAAGCGTTACCTCTAACAAAAAATCCCCAAAACTATGCATTTATATTAAAAAGATTTGTTTGATAGACTTTTATGAAATTAAATAAAGTGGATGTGTCTCAATTGTAGAGCAGGAAGCACTAAACTGGACAATCTCTTACAGGTAAAAAACACACTCCACGCAATAATATATCAGTATTATAGTTTCATCCTTTGAGGTTTTGTGTGATTTACATATTCAGTCAACCTGAACATCTTACAGATGGACATTGTTTGTAATTTGGTTTGATAACAAAGATCAAATGCCATTTCAGTTAGAGAACTTTGCATTGCTAACAGAAAATACTAAAAGAAGATAATACAAAAACATTACAACCTTAGTCCATCAAGTTGGGAGATTAGTAGAGTCTTATTTTAGGGGAAAGTCTTAGAGGGAAACTGTTCAGGTGAAAGTTGTTCAGGTTGATAGCACATGCTGATCTCAAATCACCTTGACAATTTAGTTTTAGAAGAGACTACGCTGTAAAAATGCCAGGAATTTACAGGATTAAACAGTATTATTTTACAATAAATTACTGCATTTAGAAATGTATTGTGAAATCAATGCATGCTGGGTAATTTCCTTACAAATGACTGTGAATGAACCGCAGAATGATGCTAACATAGCAGTAATTTACTGCTCTTGTTTTTCTGTGAATTAACAATATAAAGTTGTATTTTACTGTGCCACTGTGAACAATTTAGTTGTTTGCTACTGTAATTGTTTTGAAGTCACCATAATGGTGAATAGTGATTGGTATTTCTTTGGGATTTTGGACCATAAGCAATCATGTTCAAATTTCTGATCTAGTCATGTTAGAAGCAGATATTACATCAGCAAGAGTTGCATCCAGATGGACGAGGGGAAGGTTGACACTGTCCAAAACTGGCCTGCTCCCACCAAAATCAAAGAGCTCCAATGTTTCCAAGGATTCACTAACTTTTATTGTCCCTTCATCAACAACTTCAGCTCCATTGTCCATCCTCTTACCAGTCTGCTCAAAGGCCATCCCATGTCTCTGTCTTGGCCACCTGCAGCCTTCAAAACTAAAGAGGACTTTCACCATTGCACTGCTCCTCGCTCATCTTGACCCACCCAAACCCTTTGTGATGGAAGTGGACGCCTCTACCAAAGGCATTGAAGCTGAGCAAGGCTCTATTTTAACTCCCTCTCTATTTTCTCTCTACATGCTGCCTCTGGGCTCTATTCTAAGGAAACATTGTGTGTCTTTTAATTTCTATGTGGACAGTACTCAAATCTATCTACCAATCAAAAGAAACAATTCTGTGGCAATTACTTCTCTTCTGCAATGCTTAGAGGAGGTTAAATCATGGCTAGCTCAACATTTCCTCTTCCTAAATGAAGTCAAGACTGAGGTAACTCTTTTTGGTCCTAATGAGACATCTTGAATGAATGAATGAATAATGTATTTATATAGCTTTTTATTACGCCCAAAGTGATTTACAATCATGTAAGTCTCTCTTCAACCTCCACCAGTGTGCAGCATCCACTTGGATGATGCGACGGTTGCCACAGTACAATGGCGCCTCACCACACACACCAGCTACAGGTGGACAGGAGAGAGAGTCATAGGGCCAATCAAGTGGATGGGGATTATTATGAAGCCATGATTGATAAAGGCCAGTGTTGGGAATTTGGCCAAGACGCCGGGGTTACATCCCTACTCTTTACAAGAAGTGCCATGGGATTTTTAATGACTACAGAGAGTCAGGACCTCGGTTTAATGTCTCATCCGAAATATTATGCTTTTTAAAGTATAGTGTCCCCGTCACTATACTGGGGTGTTAGGACCCGCAAAGACCACAGGGTGAGAACCTCCTGCTGGTGTCACTAACACCTCTTCCAGCAGCAACCTAGTTTTACCAGGAGGTCTCCCATCCAGGTACTGACTAGGCTCAACCCTGTTTAGATTTACTGGGCAACCGGTCTTGGGCTGCAGGGTAATATGGCTGCCGATGAACATATTTAGTCTGTTATCAGATCCAGTTTTTATCAGCTTTTTCTACTGTCTGAAATCAAAGACTTTCTCACTCCCAAAACTCTAGAAATGGCTTTTCATATGTTTTTACGTCTTGGTTAGATATACCGCAATATAAAGAATTGCAGTATATCTAAATCTCAAATTGCGCACCTTCAGCTTGTCCAGAACGCTGCAGCCATACTTCTTCAAAAATGTTGCAAACATGAACACATTACTCCAATTCTCAGATCTTTACTCTGGTTGCCGGTTTGTCAAAGAATTGACTATAAAATTCTACCCTTTGTATATAAATCTCTACATAATCTAGCTCCTGTCAACCTCTCTGATCTCCTTCATCTTTACATTCCATATAGAAGCCTAAAATCCTGCGACCAGGCTTTGTTGGTTGTCCCATATGTTAGGCTTAAGCGTAGAGGGGAGGGTGCATTTTTGGTGGCAGGGCCATGACTTTGAAATACCCCGCCTTTAGAGATTAGAACGGCCCCCCTCTCTGTCTTTTTTAAAGTCCCTTCTAAAAACGTATTAGTTTTCCATATCATATTGATTACTGTTATACAGGATTTTTGAAGGTGTTGTAAATGTGCTATACAAATAAATTGAACTTGAACTTGTCTCAGCAGCAGGAGTACTCAAAGGATATTGTGTCTGACAGAGGACGGCAGTTCATTTATAAAGTCTGGAAGAGCTTCTTCGATCTCCTAGCTCAGTCCCAGATTGATTAGCCCCTTTCCCATTATTAAAGCAGATCAATCCAGTAACCTACCAGCTCCAACTGCCACCTGAGTATTGCATTCACCCCACATTTCACTATAATGAAATGTACTGTTACGGAAGTGCCAGGTTCCCTCACAACTCAGTCTCAGCATTCACCCTCACCTGAATACTAATCACGTGCACCTGATCTGGATTGATCTGCAATCACGTGCTCCATGTAAGCACACACACCTCACGCTCAGTAAACACTTTGGGGGTCCGAGTTTTACCTGTGCTTCATGGTTCTCACCTGCCTTGCTCCCAGCCAGTTATATGTCTGTGTCTTCTGTGATCCATCCGTGTCTCCTGTGTGCTTCATCTGTTCTCCTGAATATCATTATTTACCTGGATACTTAGTCATTCACATGAGATTTGCGCTCCACATTCCATCAACCATCCACTAACTCACCTCCACCTGCATGGACAGTAGTTTCATTATCTTGCTTCACAACAATATCCTGCTAATAATGACTCTGTTTAATAAACTGTTTAAACCAGGGGTGTTAAAACTGCAGGTCTGTGGCCCTCTAGAAACGGCGTTTGACACCTGTGGTTGAAACTTACCATTGCAATCCAGTGTCTGTCTGTTACATAATGTCAGTTAATGTGAGGTTAATATGGCATTATTTTCACTGTAATTTCACAGTGGGATTATCTTAAATCTAACTGGACTTTTTAAATTCTTGTTGATTTTATTTGTGCTATTGAACTTGTTTTTGTTCACTTTTAGTAGTTTGAGATGTTGGTTTGTTTTGCAATGGTTTTGTTGTAAGTGTTTGTAACGCAGTTGATAAGTACGGGAAGAAGGAGGCGGGAACTGGCGAACATTTAACACATTTAATAATAAAATAAACAAACATAACAGAAAAGCGGCAGCCCCTCACGGACGACTGCCGCACACAACACACAAACTAAAAGTCCAGGCCTGGTCCTCTCTCGTCTTCCACTGTTGTCACTCCTCCTTTTATTCCTTCCGGAGCTCCTCCGTGGGACTCGAGACCGGTGAGTGGTGCAGGTGTTGTTCATTATCATTTACTCCACCGGCCTCGCTCCGTTCCCACGGCTCTCGGCCCCGCCCCACTCGTCACATACCCCCATCGCCCCTCGCAGGCCGGGAGGTACTCCCGAGACTGCGCTCTACTCCCTCCCCTCTCCCGGGGAAACCCGTCAAGGGCGCCGTGGGGACCTGGGGGTAAGGACAGACGAGGCGAGAGAAAAGGAGACGGAAGGATGAGGAGTGACAGAGACGAGAGGGAGAGAAAAAAAAAAATCTCGGTCCGGTTCCCGGACACACTGCCGCTCGGCCCTCAACCAGCTGAGCGGCTCTTACTCGCGGTGCCATGCGATGGTACTGGACATCTTTGGTGGACGGCTTGCCACTCCGCCTCCTGGCGGACGGCGATGGCTCCTCCACTCGAGGGTAGCCGGCAGCGAGTCCCCCGTTCCCTGCTCCTCCCCCAACCTGGCGGATGGCAGCAGGCTCCGGCCCACTGGCGAACGGCGCCGACTCCTCCGCTCCCTCTCGGACGGCAGCCACCCCTCCTCGTCCCAGGAGCAAGGCAGCGAGCCTTCCGTCCCACCTGTTCTTCCATTGCTCCAGCACCACCGCCTCGGGCAGCCACTGGCGGACTCCGCTTCTTCCTGCTGCCCGATCTCCTCAGCACCGCGATCCCCCTCAGCAGCGAGGGCTCTCTGACAGCGTGTCCCTCCTTCCTCCCGGGGTTCGGCACCAATGTAACGCAGTTGATAAGTACGGGAAGAAGGAGGCTGGAACCGGCGAACATTTAACACATTTAATAATAAAATAAACAAACATAACAGAAAAGCGGCAGCCCCTCACGGACGACTGCCACACACAACACACAAACTAAAAGTCCAGGCCTGGTCCTCTCTCGTCTTCCACTGTTGTCACTCCTCCTTTTATTCCTTCCGGAGCTCCTCCGTGGGACTCGAGAGCGGTGAGTGGTGCAGGTGTTGTTCATTATCATTTACTCCACCGGCCTCGCTCCGTTCCCACGGCTCTCGGCCCCGCCTCACTCGTCACAGTGTTGTTTTTATTTGTTGAGTGTTACCATTGTTTTTTTGTGTGTAGAGTATTGATATCACATATTTCAAAGATGTTTCTGAGCAGTTGCTTCACTATTGTAAAAAATCCACCTACAAACAGTTATTAATATTTTATTGATGAATCTTCATACTTAATGCTAAAATAAAATATTCAGGTTCATGCTAAAAATAATCTAACTCCAAGACGGGCAATTTTTTTATTTCATGTTCCAGCTTGTCATTTTGACAAATGTTTTCATTTGTCACACTTCTAACATGATTAGACCAGAAATTTGAAAATGATTGTTTATGGTCCAAAATCCCAAAGAAATACCAATCACTAATCACCATCATGGTGACTTCAAAACAATTACAGTAGCAAACAAGTACATTGTTCACAGTGGCACAGTAAAATACAACTTTATAATGTTAATTCACAGTAAAACAAGAGCAGTAAATTACTGCTATGTTAGCATCATTCTGCGGTTCATTCACAGTTATTTGTAAGGAAATTACCCAGCATGCATTGATTTTACAGTACAATTGTGAATGCAGTAATTTATTGTAAAATAATACTGTTTAATCCTGTAAATTCCTGGTTTGAGATTTCAATTTCAATTTCAAGCTTTTATTGTCATTGCATCAAAATGCAACAAAATTTCAAAGACTACGCACATTAGCATGTGCTATCAGCCTGAATAACTTTCACCTGAACAGTTTCCCTCTAAGACTTTCCCCTAAAATAAGGCTCTACTAATCTCCCAACTTGATGGACTAATCTTGTAATGTTTTTGTATCATCTTCTTTTAGTATTTTCTGTTAGCAATGCAAAGTTCTCTAACTGAAATGGCATTTGATCTTTGTTATCAAACCAAATTACAAACAATGTCCATCTGTAAGGTGTTCGGGTTGACTGAATATGCAAATCACACAAAACCTCAAAGGATGATACTATAATACTGATATTTTATTGCGTGGAGTGTGTTTTTTTTACCTGTAAGAGAATGTCCAGTGTAGTGTTGTGTTTTTTTGTAACTGTTCCAGCAAACTTTTCTTTGTCTTTAACAATTGAAATGGTTTCCAAATTATTTATTTCATTAAGTAAACAATTGTTTATATTTTATTTTAAGTGTATGATCTTTATTTGTTTACCTTGTGGAATAGTATAAAAATAGATGTTTTTGTTTATCATTGGTATTTTGAGTTATTCCGGGAGTGACGTCATTGATAATGGACTGGTCTCACCAGCTCTCTCAGAACAGCCTGTGACTGGAGAGAGACAGGTAATGTTTCTGCAGTGCTCTGCATAAACAAGTGAAAATGTACTTTATTAGTTGAAGTTTTGAGTTTGTATTAATCATAAAGGTGTTATGATACTGAAACGAGTAAGTATATTTACCTGTTGACGATTTTGATGTATATTCAGAGTTTTACGAACGCAAATGTTCGTTTCATGTTGCCACCTGCTCGCCAAAATGGAGCGTGGGTTTTTCTGTGTTAATAAGTGTTCTATCCAGTGGTGTAGTCCTAAAGAAAAGAGTGGTTTACTATTACCCAGTCGCCCCCCAACCTTTAATAATACATACATACATATTATTATAATTTTAAATAAATCTAAATAGTAATTTAGTAATATCAACACAGGGCACTCTAAAATTGGTCTATAGATTATTTTTTCAAGTAGTCTACAGCATGACTTCCTGGTTGTCCCACCCCTTTTTTCGACCGCATTGTTACAGTTCTATATAATTTCAACATGTTTCTATGGAATTATATTCATTGTGAAAAGTGCTTCACAGATAGATCTGAATTTAAGGTTTTATTTTATGCATTTATACACTGATTGTATTATTTAGGAAGGGAATAATACTTCCTGCAAGGGGATTTTGCATGTAGGCAGGGCTGGACTGGGGTTCAAATTTGGCCCTGGACATATCCGGCCCACGAGTTCCCCCATGAATGTTTTTTCTGGGTTATAGAGCCTTCAATTGGAGTAAATAAATTAATAAATAAAACAGGGCTGAAACAAATAATAATGGATATTACTGAATTCACAGCAAATGCATTATTTTGTCAGATAGAAATGCACTTGACAATAAAGCAATGGTTTTGAGCTAGAATGCAGAAAATGTAGGCCTACTTCTAATACATTCTGTCATCCTTTCCTCACCCTTGTGTGTTTCCAAACCTGTATGACTTACTTTCTTCTGTGGGATACAAAAGAAGACATTTTGTAGAATGTTACCAAACCATTTTGCTTACCCTACTGTATGTACAAAATGCCTTGAATTTCTCAAATTATCTTCTTTTTTTATGTTCCACAGAAGAAAGAAATTCATACAGGTTTAGAATGACATGACGTTGAGTTAATGATCATGTTTATTTTTGAGTGAACTATCCCTTTAAAATTTAATATTTGTAAATAATACACATCTAATTTATATAAGACACTGATATTTATCTTTAATCGTGCTCTTACTGAATCAACATTTTACTTATAAAATGTATTAGATTTAAAGATAGATGTTCTTGCTTATGATTAGTATAGTTTCACAAGAAGTAAAACTATGGTAAATTACTATGGTGCTGAATTAACAAGCCTATGTTTTGGTGTTTTCCAGTTTACCTCTTCATGCAGTTTACATTGTCGTGCTGTTTTCAGCCTGCATCACTACAGGACCTTTAATGTTCTCTTATATCACACGACTATAACAATAATTCTGTGTCACATCTGAATGGATGAAGCAACTTTGCACTGTTTATCACTTTACATTGCGCCGGCTGGCGGATGCATTGCATAGCGCCGATTCACACTTTTGGAGTATTTGCTTTTTGCAGTTCGCTGTAAAACTGTTTAAAAACAGTGCCTAATGTGGGGGAGCTCTTCCTCGCTTCGGTGACCGATCCACCGGAATGTCCCGGTGCTCCCGGTGGCCAGTAGGCTCTCCCTGCTCGTAGGTGAAAAACAAAAGCGGCTTTGAGTGGAGTTCTCTCAATGCAGTGGACACGCGCACTCAGTCAATAATGGGCGGGAAAAGGTAGAATGACTAAAGTGATAATGCACCAATTACAACAAAGAATCACGAGTTTCACACAAGTGTATGGGACAGCATTATAGGGGAAGCTACAGTAGATTACGGACTTGCGAAGCAACAAAACAAGTGGGTATACCGAGGGTATACGCAAATATTGATCCTTAGAAGTGGTAACATGCAAACAGCCCGATGAAAACAGCAAGCATACTTGCGTATGGCCCCAACTACACCACTGGTTCTATCATATAATTTTTGGTGGATTGAGTGAGCGGGAACGTCATTGAGTGCAGTAAATGTGGGAAACTTATTTTAATGTCACAATGTATGTTTATAGAGAAATCGGTGTATACAAATGGCAGTTGCTATTAAAGAGGACGGTACTAATGTGTGTTTTTGCATCAGCTGAATCACAGCGAGTCTGAAGGGGTGTGTTAATTGTCTGTCCTCTTTCAATAAACTGCAGGTATGTGTAACAAGAAAAGAAACCACTATATGATCTAACAAATTGAGATATATTAGCTATGATATTGAAGTAATTGAGTGTACTGTTGATTAATTTTATTTTATTGTTTAATTTGTTTTATGTAAATGTACATTTCTTTAAGAAAGACAATGTTCATTGTGATACAAAACATTATTGTGTAAAATTCAGAACAGCCTGTGACTGGAGAGAGAGACGGCTGAATCACAGCGAGTCTGAAGGTGTGTGTGTTAATTGTCTGTCCTCTTTCAATAAACTGCAGACTCGCTTCCCCAAAGAGCATGGTGTCGGTGGTCTATTTGTGGTGCAGGGTGAAGTCCGATAGGGTCTCAACTGGGTTGGTGCAGGGTGCTCTGTTGAGTAGTATGCTAGAGCATGATATGATTGCTACCCCAGTAGACTCCCCATCCATTAAAAACACAAGTCTGATGCAAGATGTGACACACCAGCTTTTCATGGTGAAAACTATGGTTTTGAACAAAGTGACCAACCAAACCAGTGGCAAAATATGGCAGACCTAATGAAACAGTTAGGTAGTGAATTAGGTAATCAGATTGCTGCCAGTTTGTCCTCAGCTGGTCAGAATGTACAGAGAGATCATTTGAGTGCCCAGCATACTTCAGCTCAGCCTCCCGACTTGTCAAACCTTAACCTAGTTATAAGACATCAAGATTTCAAAGAACCTCCAACATTCAGGGGTGATAAAACAGACAGATGCACCATAAGTGAATGGGAGGAGTTGATGCAAACATATCTGAACAAGAAGGGTTACAGTGTGTCGGAACAGGGCCAGGAGATTCTTGATAGGCTCATGGGCCATGCTAAAGATGTTGTGCGAACCTGCATTCGTAATAACTCCTGATTAACGTGAACATAGACCCACATGTTCTTTTCTCTATTTTGAGACAGCATTTTGGAGATGCAGTTTCCTCCACTACCCCACTGAGAGACTTTTATGAGACCATACCCAGGCGATCAGAAAGTGGCTTAGATTATTGGATCAGACTTAATAAGGCTGTTGATCTTGCCGATGAGTGCCTACAGAGACAAGGAAAAAAAGTCAAAGACCCGAGTCATGAAGTAACAATGATGTTCGTTAGGCACTGTCCTGAGCCTACCTTGTATGCGGCCCTGCGGAGTAAACCACTGGAGAGTTGGACTGCTAATGAAGTTCAAGCACTGATAGACAGTCATCATAGAGATAAACAGTCTTCCAGTGTGGAGAGAGCATTACAAGCTGAAGAAAAGCCCTCTGGTGCCTGGTGTATGACACAGCTGCAAGCCCCTGACATTGGTCAAGCCAATGGTCTTGATCCGGCTCTTCTTAGTAGAGCAGTGTCTCTCCTAGAACAGATCATCCTCTCTCAGAAGGAGCAAGAGCCAAGAGCTGAGCAAGTCAAAACTTTACATGGGGAGTATAGTAGATATTCCAATTCTTGTGGAGTATGTAAGGCCCTTGATCACACAACAAAGACACACTGCTTTAAGGAGGGACTGTGTTTTGTGTGCTACAAGACTGGACACAGAGGCTTTGAATGCCCCAATAGGAAACCAGTGAAACAAGGAACGACCAGAAGATATTCTGGTCCTGACCATCCTTTAAACTAGAAAACCTGCTCTGTGAGGAGAACAGTGTGGGTAGTAGTCAACCAAAGGCCCCAGAGAATGTACTTAATGGTCAAGCCAAAAACGTTGACAGTCTGATTCAGAAGGCAAGCGATGAATTTGAATCAAGTATTATTGAGAGCATTTGTACCCATTTACTTCAAGAGCCAATCTATACAAAAGTAAATGATGAGGATGTTATTTTCCGTGCTCCAGCATTAGTTGAAGGGAAAGTAGAATTGCTGGCCCTTGTAGACAGTGGATCCGTAACCTGTACTCTGAGTGAGTCAGTTGAACGCATACTTCAGGATCACGGTCTCATTTGTAATGAAATGAGTAAACCCACAAATAAAAAGTGCTGACTGGATGTGGAGGTAACCAGACAAAGCCGAAATGTGCATATGAGTTGAACATAGATTTGCTTGGATGCAAAATGACTGTCAACTTCTTAGTCGTCCCAGGTCAAGAAGATGATATGATTGTAGGCTCGAATGTTTTAAAGCATGTGACTCAGCAGGTTAAGAATACAAAGTGGTACTGGGAGAAAATTTCACAGCCGGTTAAGGAGAACAGTAATGATCCTCTCCTCAGTCTACTCTCAAATGTTGACCGCTGGCATGGAGACAAGATGCCAAAAAGAGTTGGCACTGTATTACTAAGACAATGTGTGACATTGGAACCACAACTAGTATTGCAAATATCTAGTGTGGGGAAGGTTGAAAGAGGAAGTTCCTTTGTCTGTTGGGAGTACTGTGATGGTAGAATCCTCAACTTCCCGATCTGCACCACGGAACACTATGATTGCTCGTAGTGTGTGTCCATTGTGGGCTGATAAGTGGATTCCTCTAAAGGTAATCAATATGTTGGATCGACCTGTAGACTTACGTCGGAATTCAAAGATTGCTCAGGTGCATCCATGTCTCGCTCTTAAAAAACTGGAGTGTACAGAGCGTGCAAATCTTGAATCAGAGAAGGTCCTCCAGAATGTTGTTCATGTTCACAAAGCTAATGAAGAAAGCAAGGTGTTGCAAGCAGATTGTGCAGCTAAGTTACGAGCGCTGGGACTGACCCAGATTGATATTGACTCGTGTGAGGTAAACAACTTCTGGAAGAATCAATTGGCAGACCTCATTGTGCAGTGCGAGGACATCTTCTCTCGTGATAAGTTAGATTGTGGAGAAGTAAAGAATATTGTTCATAGGATATGCCTGAAAGATGAAAAGCCATTCCGACTACCATATAGAAGGGTTCCACCGGCACATTACCACAAATTGACAGACTCTGGATGAAATGGAGGCACGCGGTATCATTCAGAAGTCCAACAGTGAATGGGCCTCACCTTTAGTCCTTGTCTGGAAGCCTTCTGGAGAACTGCAGATATGCACGGACTTCAGGTGGCTGAACCAAAGAACAGAGAAGGACGCATATCCATTGCCTCACCAAGCTCTCCCATCAAATTATAGACCCATAAGTATCCTTCCAATAGCGTCGAAAATTGCAGAAAGGGTAGTTTGTGACCAATTAGTTTCTCATTTAAATGAAAGTGAAGTAAATTTACATCCAATGCAATTTGGGTTTCGAAAGAATCATTGTTTTTTTGTCGAACAAATTAGAAATCAACTTGACCTTTCTTGCACATCTATCTGCTGCTCAACCAACCAATCTGCTGTTAATTTATAATCTGTTGCACCTCACATTATTACTATTAGATCTTGCAGACTACATTATGTATTTGACACAGATGTGCCCATATCGGTGTATAATGTGTTGATAATTTAAGTAACTTATAGTAACTATGTGTATATGAGTATATGTATGTGTATTTTGCTACATTGTCTTCTTGACCTGTGATGTCCATATGTAAATTGCTGTTGCTTTTGCACTGTCTGTCCATATGTAATGTTGTTGTTTTTGCACTGTCTGAGCACTGTAAATGCTCCAGTGCAGTTTTTTGCTAGTCTGTCCATATAATTGTTAAATTGTTGTCTATTTTGCTTTTTTGCACTGTCCATTAGGTAAATTGTCTGTTGTTTGCACTGTCTGTCCATAGGTAAATTGTCTGTTGTTGTTTTTTGCACTGTCTGTCCATAAGTAAATTGTCTGCTGTTTTTCTGCACTGTCTGGAGAACGCTCATAAGAACCTTGTTGCTGTGGTGATGTGACAATAAAAGTGATTTGATTTGGAATTTGATTTGAATTTGATTTGACAAAGGTGGTGTTGTTGGTGCTGTGTTTTTAGATCTTGCAAAGCATTTGACACCGTTAATCATAACTGTTTAATTTCAAAACTTCAGAACTTTAATTTATCTGCTCAATGCCTTGACCTGGATGATATCATACCTGAAGAGGATAAGGAAACAATGTACAAGAGTGGTTGATAAGTGTTCTTCTTTGCTAGAAGGGTCCCTCAAGGGTCTAATTTTAGGACCCATTTTATTTATATTTATATTAATGATCTCCCTCAAGTATGTCCGGGTGTTAACATTCTAATGTATGCACCAACTGTCTCATGCAAGCTGCACTACTTTTTGTTCATACTTTGATTAAACTGACATCTGCAATGGTGGAAGTCTTGAATTGTTTAAATAAGTATTGTTTGTCTCTTTAATGTAAGCAAGACAGTTTGCATGTATTTTACTGCTCGAAAACACAACTCGGTGAATCCAGACATCGTATTCAATGGTGAAGCAATCAAATGTGTGTATCGATGTCAAATATTTAGGAATAATAATTGACCAACACCTGTTTTTTGAAAAAACAAGTAAGAAGGGTTATAAATAATGTTAAATTTAATATAAATAATTTTAAAATATATAAGGCACCAACTGTCTCAATCAGCTGCACTACTTTTTGTACATACTTTGATTCTCCTCATTTGTCATATTGTATAACAACTTGGTCACAGGCAGGTGCGACCACACTTAAGCCTGTGTACTCTCTTATAAACAATTTCTGAAAGTGTTAGACAAAAGGGATTATCATTATTGTACCATTTTGAAAAGTTTAATCTTTTAAATTTTGATAGTTTTGTATTTTACAGTGATGTGTGCCTGATGTATTAAACTATCCATAATCTTGCTCCCCTCTTAGGGGATGCCTGTGCCCATAACGTAGGACAAGAGCATCTGCTATAGATTTAGTACCAAGAAGCATTGATAGATATGCAGTTTTTAAAATTAATCTTAAGCACTGGCTATTATTGGAACAAATTTGCAACCACTAATGACTGTGTTGTAAGTACCATGTTCTTTTTTATTAATCTTACATCTCTGGATATATGTATTGTTATGTCTTATGTGGTGTATATGTAATATTGTATGTTGTTTTATGTTTTTGCCTGCCCAGGGACAGCAGATGTAAATTAGCTATCAGCTAACTCTGGCGCAATTACTTTTAATTGTGCATTGTCCCTGTAAAAATAAACAATAAAGTAAAGTAAAGTAAGTAAAGTAAAGCTGATGCTCTTGCATCCTTGGGAGGCAACTGTTATTTCAGCATCAAGGATTTAACATCAGGGTGTTATAATATCCCAATTCATGAGGAAGACCGCAAATATACAGCATGCACAACACCAGTGGGTCTCTATGAATACAACCGAATTGCTCAGGGATTGTGCAATAGTCCTGCGACGTTTTCTCGCATGATGACTGCAATATTCGGAGATCAGAATTACCTGTCACTTCTCTGCTACCTAGATGACTTGCTGGTGTTTGGGAAGTCAGAGAAGGAAGCACTCGACCGAATCAAAATGGTGTTTTCTAGGCTTAGAGAACACAACCTCAAATTGTCCCAAAATAAATGTTACTTCATGAGGAAAACTGTGAAGTTTCTGGGGCATATTGTGTCAGAGAATGGTATTGCAACCAGTGGTGGGCAAAGTACACAGATCAAGTACTTGAGTAAAAGTACAGATACATATAATAAAATATTACTCCAGTAAAAGTAAAAGTACTGCTTTTTTTTTTAAAGAAAAAGTGTTTTAGAACTTGTTGTTTTGCAGAACGTCAGTTGTATATGACATGAGAATTAGGCCTGAAATTAGGAAGAACATTTTATAAATATAATTATAATCTAATTATATTTTCATAATTATTTTTTTTCTTCTCAAACCTTGTCTGTGGTGTAAAAACACCCCTGGCCCAATGCCCCCAGAGGGCATCATCACTTCCCACTCTGATAATTACTGTAGTTACTATGTTCTGAATATCACATCCTTTCTTTTTCCCTCAGATGAAATCTATCTAGGTGGCTGAATAAAGATATTTGGACTTTATATCTAAACATTTCCTCAACTTAGCACTAGCAAGCTTGTTAGCTAGACAGCTAGCATCAGCTAACAATATTTACTTATTTTCAGTATGGTTATGAATAAACATTCATATCTGTCTACTCGGCTAGTTGATCTGAACAATATAAAAATGTATACTGTTGATAAACAATATAAAAACAGACGTCACATAGGTCTAAATGCGTAGCATTTTAATAAGACTGCTAACGTTACAGCAGCGGGGAATATGAACGTGCATGAGTTATTTTATTTAATCTGTGTTATTTTAATGTTTTGTTTTTTGACCTAAAACATAACGTTAGAGACACTGATGTTGATCTGTCTGCATTCAAGCATTTCAGTGGGCTTAAATAGATCACCCTTTACAGCAGATTTAGTTCACAAACAACTGACAGTTTTGACCTAAATATTATTTTCAGTTACAATAATTAATCCCTAAAATTCGACATTAGTAACTTACTTTTCGCAGCAGCTGTTGCGCGCCTGCGCGCGCGCGCGCTCACAAGATCTCCCGGTTCTTTGCTTGTGAGTTCAGTTCACTGAAGAAGACTCGCTCTAAACGGATCATTTGAATCAGTGAGTTTTCGACTCGAGAACAGCTGCAATCGGATCATTGCAATTCGTGAATGAATCGTTTGTTACGATTTGCGAACCGATTGAATCGGTTCATTGAAAATAATCAGTTTGTTCATGAATCAGACACCGCTTCTGCGTCTCGGAGCACGTGATGTATTATAAGGAGTAACGATATGTTTTATGAAATGTAGTGAAGTAAAAAGTACGATCTTATGCTTTGGAATGTAGTGAAGTAAAAGTAAAAGTTACTAAAAATAAAACTACTCCAGTAAAGTACAGATACTTGAAAAATGTACTTAAGTACAGTAACGAAGTTGTTTTACTTCGTTACTGACCACCACTGATTGCAACTGATCCAATGAAAGTATCCGCAATCAGTGAGTTCAGAGTGGTGGATCTAATGGAAGAAGACGGGAAGACTCATTCACCAACAAAAATCAAGTCTTTCCTCGGAATGGCGAACTACTATTCTCATTTCATAGAGGGCCTCTCAGCATTAGCCAAGCCACTGTTTACGCTGACCACGGGGCAGAAGATCAAGAGAAAAGGTGGGAAAGGTGGCTCCTGTTTTCCTAAACCCAAGCACTTGAGCCCCGAAGACTTGACTGCAGAATGTGATTCGGCTGTGGAGAAGATCCAACAGGCTTTGCAAACACAGTCACACTAACTCATCCCGATTTTGAGAGACCATTCCTCTTTTTCACGGATACATCTATGGATGGTTTAGGTGAAGTTTTTGGTCAGATACCAGAGGGAGAGAAAAGGCCAAGACCTGTAGCCTTCGCGAGTAAGACCCTGTCAAAGGCTCAATCTCGTTACCCAGCTCATAGATTAGAGTTTTATGCTCTAAAGTGGGCAGTTTGCGAAAAGTTGGGAAAAGCCGACTAGTCACCAGAAGAAACGGACGTCAGCTTGTGAGTGTCTTTAATACTTGTTCATAGATCTGTTGTTTAAATTATTTACTTGCTCCTAGGAAGGAATATTTTGTTTCCTACCTATTTGTAGTCTGCATTTTCGTTGGTTGATAGTTTTGATTGCACTTACTGGGAATTATAATCATTTGCGCCTCCATTGCTCCTTGGGCAAGGTGTTAGTTTCGTCTCGAGCCATTAGCACTCTGTTAGGCTTATTGGCTGGGCTAATCAGAAGCCGTTCACAGCTGTTTTCACTCTATTCTCTTAATTAGACTGTGTATTTATTTGATGTCCGAGGCTGACGCGGAAGCGTTCAGCATCCTCGCGTGAAGACAGACGAGTGTAAAGACAAGCGACTTTTTCCTGTGCGACTTTACCCGAGCAACGACACCGGCAACGCATTCAGGTATAATTTTTTCTCCCTTCCCTCACACACTCTCCTTTGCAATCCTCTATACTTCCATCATGTGTTTCAAAACCATTCCGGTTGTCTCTCGACCACGCTCTAACATCACACGCAGACGGCAACGTAATCCTGCTAACCTGCACCCCATCTCTACATCTTCTACTACACCTCTTTCTTTCTCTATTGCTCTCTGGAATTGTCAGTCAGCTGTCAACAAAGCAGACTTCATTTCCGCTTTTTCTTTACAATCCACTCTCAGCATCTTGGGCTTGACTGAGACCTGGATTCGTCCAGAAGACTCAGCAACTCCAGCTGCCCTCTCTAACAATTTCTCTTTCTCTCACCCCACGTCAGGTTGGCGGGGTGGGGGCACTGGTCTGCTCATTTCAAATAATTGGAAATACTCAACCCACTCGCCCCTATGCAATTACAACTAATTTGAATCCCATGCGATTACTATAATGGCTCCTATAAAACTCCAGTTTGTGGTAATCTACCGTCCCCCTGGTCAAATTCTAGCCCCCTTCCTAGAGGAGCTGGATGGGTTGCTGTCCTCTTTCATGGAGGATGGAACTCCACTCTTAGTTTTTGGCGATTTCAACATTCATCTAGAAAAGCCTTATGCTACAGACTTTCATTCGCTCCTAGCTTCATTTGCTCTCAAACGCCTTACCACTACTAGCACTCACAAATCAGGCAACCAACTTGATTTAATTTACACACGCGATTGTACTGCAGATAACATTCTGGTACAACCACTACATATCTCTGACCATTTTTTCATTAAATTCACATTACACTTTGCTACCAGGGTGCCACCAACCCCCTTACCGGTTACTTTTAGATGAAACCTACGCTCCCTTTCTCCCTCACATCTTTCCACTGTAGTATCCTCCTCTCTTCCCTCACCTACCAATTTCTCATCTCTGGATGTGAATGCTGCTACTGATACTTTATGCTCTACTTTAACCACTTGTCTAGATGACATTTGTCCTCTCTTCTCCAGGCCAGCACGGACTGCCCCTTCTAACCCCTGGTTATCTGATGTTCTTCGTGAACATCGAACCAGACTCCGAGCGGCAGAGAGAAAATGGCGAAAATCAAACGAGCCATCGGACCTGAGTATGTATCAATCGTTTCTTTCATCTTTCTCCGCTGAAGTCCACACTGCCAAATCGTCACATTTCCATAACAAGATCAACAATGCTCCAGATATGCGTGATCTCTTCAGAACATTTAAATCTCTCCTCTGTCCCCCTCCACCACCTCCCACCACTTCTATCACAGCTGATGACTTTGCAACTTTTTTTACAAACAAAACTAAAACAATCAGTCAGTTTTCACCTCCACTCAGGACCCCAACCAACTAGATCCACTGCTCAAACTCCCATCTTCTCCTTCTGTCCCCTCACTGAGGCGGAAGTATCCATACTTCTCCTCTCCAGCCATCCTACAACATGTCCTCTAGACCCTATCCCCTCACTCCTTCTCCAAGCAATCTCTCCCGCACTCCTACCAGCACTCACACACATTATCAACACATCTCTCCTAACAGGCATCTTCCCCAATGCATTCAAGCAGGCTCGGGTAACCCCACTGCTCAAAAAACCTACATTAAACACTTCTCTTTTAGAAAACTACAGACCTGTCTCTCTCCTTCCATTCATTGCCAAAACACTCGAACGAGTTGTCTTTAACCAGGTCTCATTGTTTCTTTCACAGAACAACAAACTGGACACTAAACAGTCAGGTTTCAGGGTGGCCATTCAACTGAGACTGCTACTCTCGGTCACTGAAGCCCTCAATTGCAAAAGCCAATTCCAAATCATCAGTCCTCATTCTGCTGGATCTCTCTGCCGCTTTTGACACTGTCAATCATCAGATCCTCCTGTCCACCCTCTCATCACTGGATATCACTGGGATTCCACTTCGCTGGTTTGAATCCTATCTCACTGGTCGGTCTTTCAGGGTGGCCTGGGGAGGGGAGGTATCCAAAGCACATAAATTGGTCACTGGGGTTCCCCAGGGATCGGTTCTTGGACCCCTCCTCTTCTCCACATACACTACATCACTGGCTCCCATCATACAGGCACATGGCTTCTCCTACCATTTCTATGCTGATGACACACAGCTCTATCTCTCATTTCGACCAGATGATCCAACGGTAGCTGCACGGATCTCAGGCTGCCTGGCGGACATCTCGGCATGGATGAAAGAAAATCATCTACAGCTCAACCTGGCAAAGACTGAGCTTCTTGTCTTCCCTGCAACTCCAACTCTACAGCATGATTTCACGATTCAGTTAGGTTCGTCAACAATTACCCCATCAGCTTCGGTCAGAAATCTTGGTGTAATCTTCGATGACCAGCTGACCTTCAAACAGCACATTGCAAAGACTGCTCGATCTTGCAGGTTTGCACTACACAACATCAGAAAGATCAGGCCCTTTCTGACAGAGCATGCTGCACAACTTCTTGTCCAGGCCCTTGTCATTTCTAGACTGGACTACTGCAATGCTCTTCTAGCTGGACTTCCATCAAACACAATCAAACCTTTACAAATGATTCAGAATGCAGCGGCACGACTGGTCTTCAACGAGCCCAAAAGAGCCCATGTTACACCTCTCTTTGTCTCCTTGCACTGGCTACCAGTTGCAGCTCGCATCCAGTTCAAGACACTGATGCTTGCATATAGAACAACCACAGGCTCAGCACCCACCTACTTCCACTCACTATTACGAATTTACATCCCCTCCAGAAGCCTGAGATCTGCTAGTGAGCGACGCCTCGTGGTACCATCACAGAGAGGCTCAAAATCACTCTCCAGAACATTCTCTTTCACCGTTCCTGGCCGGTGGAATGATCTTCCCACCCCCATCCGGAATGCTGGATGCCTGTCAATTTTCAAGCAACAACTGAAAACTCATCTCTTTCAACTCTACTTGAAAAATACAAAAAATAAACTTTCACTTTTTCAAAATCTTCATCTTTCTCTTTATCTTTCTCTCCTTCCCTTGCTAGCTTGTAGTTATTTGAACAATGCCTGAGACTTGGTGTTATTGTTACTTCCTCTGTATGTTTGCCTCTTCAAGATTAATCGCTTTATGTACTCCCCAATTGTAAGTCGCTTTGGATAAAAGCGTCTGCTAAATGACTAAATGTAAATGTAAGTTCACTCACTGGTTAAAAGGGAGTTTGTTCAGAGTGCTAACGGATAACAACCCATTGACATATATTATGTCTAAGCCTAAATTAGACGCCTGTGAACAGAGGTGGGTGTCCAAGCTTGCCCCCTTTGACGTTGATTTGAAATACATAACTGACACCCAGAACATTCCTGCAGATCTATTAAGTCGACGTCCCTTTGCCAGAGCTTTAGAAGTCTGTGAAACCTTAGACAATAAGGTTCAACACGTGACCTCAGAATCAGTACAAGAAGCTTTCAGATTATCAATGACTGTACTCCGTCAGAACAGTGATGGTAGTGTTCAGAATGTCTAAGTTGGAACTGAGGGCGTAAAAGATATCTTCGAGTCATGTCTTGATTGGGAATCCAGCAGACCTGTGCGAGGTGCTCAGCTAAACCGCTGTCCTAACAGTTGGATTCAGGGAGGAGTAGATACACTTCCAACATTTTCAATTGAGTAAATAAAGAGGAAACAGAGAGCTGATCCCATCGTTGCTCAGGTGATATTCTTTGTTGACAGAAGGAGGAGACCGTCACGGAGAGAGAGGGATAATGAATCCACCTCAGTACTGAGACTGTTGAAACACTGCGAAAGGTTGGAAATGAAGGACAGTGTTCTGTATCGCAAGTCCAAGGATCGGGGGGGAATGCAGGTATCAGCTTGTACTTCCTCATTCTCTGAGAGCCACTGCCCTAAGAGGGACTCATGATGATGCCGGTCATCAAGGACAAAGTAGAACCCTTAATTTGGTGTATCAGAGATTATTTTGGTCTGGAATGGACACGGACATCAGGAAGTATGTCTTTCATTGTAAGCGTTGTGTGGTCGGGAAGACTCCGGAACCTGAGGCTAGAGCTCCTCTCGAATCTATCAAGACAAGTGTGCCTTTAGAACTTGTATGTATTGATTTCTGGTCTGCAGAAGGGAGAAACAGGGAAATGTTGATGTTCTTGTGATAACAGACCATTTTACGAAGCTGGCTCATGCGTTCCCATGCCCAAACCAGACAGCTAAAGTTGTGGCCCAGAAGCTGTGGAACCAGTTTTTCTGTATATATGGTTTTCCGCAGAGGATACACTCAGACAAAGGAGCCAGTTTTGAAAGTAAGCCGATTGCTGAGTTGCTGTTAGTGTCTGGTGTCCCATACCACCCCGTACCACCCGATGGGCAATGGGCAAACAGAAAGATTTAACCGCACGCTTGGTAATATGATCCGTTCCTTGTCTCTCCAATCAAAAGAGAGATGGCCTCAGATGATAAAAAACTCACATTGTCCTATAACTGTACGACTCATGAGACCACCATTCTATTTGATGTTTGGCAGGGTACCTAGGTTGCCTGTAGATATCATGTTTGGTAGCGCACTGAGGAATGGTGATGTGCAGACTTATGACGAATATGTTGAGACTCTTCAGGAGGACATGAGGGAAGCAATCAGGGTTGCTCAGGGAAACACCACAAGAGCCCAAATAAGGCAAGTGAGAGGATATAACAAGAAATCCAAGGGTATTGATTTGGAAGTTGGAGATCGTGTCCTTCTGGTGAATAAGAAAGAAAAGGGAAAGAGGAAGCTAGCGGATGTGTGGGACTCGGTGGTTCATGTAGTGACGTGGAAGGACCCAACATTACACATCTACAGAGTTGAAGACCCAATCACCAGGAAAAGTAAGGTGGTTCACCGTAACTTCCTCCTCCCTGTAAACTTTCTCCCCTTGGAGGAGCCAGAAGTTGAGTCCACTGTGTTCTCCACAATCACTGAAGACGTGTTAACTGAAACAAAAGAGCAAGGAAACAGATCTCTGTTTAGTTCTGAAAGAGGATCGAAGAGTGGCAGGATAGCTGCTTGGATCTTACAAGCCCAAGACTCAAGATCATCTCAGTCTGTGGGAACCTGTACTGTTCAAGATCAAGGCACTGAACAAGTCACCAAGATTGTTGATTCAGCCAAAACAGATCACACAAGAGACCGTGACCCTCTAAACACTAGCAGCGGAAGTAGTCCCAGTGAATTATCTAGTGACTGTGACACAATTAACATCAGTGTAAATGATGGGAGCAGTGCATCTGAAACAGTTTCAGCTAGAGCAGTCATTGATCATGAGAATGCGACAGGTGGTTCTGGAAATAATCACCATGTTCAAGTTAGCCCTGAAAACAGATCAGATCATTGCCCCAGGTCTCAATTCTCAAGAAAAGTGAGTGGATCACGCACTAACCCAAAGCCTAATGACAGAATTTTGAGAACCAGATCAGGCAGGGTAGTGAAACCTGTTAAAAGACTGCTTGAGTGCATGAGCATGATTATATCTGAACCAAATCAAAGAGACCCATTAGCAGAATTGTTCAGAGTACTTTCCACTTTTGTGGGGAATTAGACTAACCAGTATTTGTTCCAATTTGAAACGTGATTAGACCTGTATAGAGGAAACTTTAAGAGGGCTTGATAAGTACTTTATTGAGGGATGTATAAGGACATATTTCCCCCAAGTGAAATTGTTTTGCTATTCGTATAAATGACTGAAGTCTGGGTACCCCTCTTTTAAAGAAAATATATCACCTACAACCTTAAAGTTTGCTGAAATTCGGGAGGGAGAGTGTAGTGTTGTGTTTTTTGTAACTGTTCCAGCAAACTTTTCTTTGTCTTTAACAATTGAAATGGTTTCCAAATTATTTATTTAATTAAGGAAACAATTGTTTATATTTTATTTTAAGTGTATGATCTTTATTTGTTTACCTTGTGGAACAGTATAAAAATAGATGTTTTTGTTTATCATTGGTATTTTGAGTTATTCCGGGAGTGACGTCATTGATAATGGACTGGTCTCGCCTGCTCTCTCAGAACAGCCTGTGACTGGAGAGAGACAGGTAATGTTTCTGCAGTGCTCTGCATAAACAAGTGAAAATGTACTTTATTAGTTGAAGTTTTGAGTTTGTATTAATCATAAAGGTGTTATGATACTGAAACGAGTAAGCATATATTTACCTGTTGACGATTTTGATGTATATTCAGAGTTTTACGAACGCAAATGTTCGTTTCATGTTGCCGCCTGCGCGCCAAAATTGAGCGTAGGTTTTTCCGTGTTAATAAGTATTCTATCATATAATTTTTGGTGGATTGAGTGTGCGGGAACGTCAAAGTGCAGTAAATGTGGGAAACTAATTTTAATGTCAAAATGTATGTTTATAGAGAAATCTGTGTATACAAATTGTAGTTGCTATTAAGGAGGACTAATGTGTGTTTTTGCATCCTTCAGCTGAATCACAGCGAGTCTGAAGGGGTGTGCTGAAGGGGTGTCCTCTTTCAATAAACTGCAGGTATGTGTAACAAGAAAATAAACCACTATACGATCTAACAAATTGAGATATATTAGCTATGATATTGAAGTAATTGAGTGTACTGTTGATTAATTTTATTTTATTGTTTAATTTGTTTTATGTAAATGTACATTTCTTTAAGAAAGACAATGTTCATTGTGATACAAAACTTTATTGTGTAAAATTCAGAACAGCCTGTGACTGGAGAGAGACAGCTGAATCACAGTGAGTCTGAAGGGGTGTGTGTTAATTGTCTGTCCTCTTTCAATAAACTGCAGACTCGCTTCCCCAAAGAGCCTGGTGTCGGTGGTCTATTTGTGGTGCAGGGTGAAGTCCGCTACACCAGTTTAGTACTTCTTGCTCTACAATTGAGACACATCCACTTTATTTAATTTCATAAAAGTCTATCAAAATAATATATTTTTTAATATAAATGTATAGTTTTTGTTAGTTTTTGGGGATTTTTTGTTAGAGGTAACACTTTACAATAAGCAGAGGCTGAAAGAGTACGAAAATATTCTACTCAAGTAAAAGTACCATTACATTAATTAAATTGTGCTTAATTACAAGTAAAAGTACCTGTCTAAAATATATTCAAGCAAAAAGTAGTTCATTTAAAATGTATTTGAAGTAAAAATGAAATTTTAACAGTGAGAGGGAGGCAATAATGGAATAGGCCAAGGGTGTCAAACTCAGTTCCTGGATGGCCACAGCCATGCCATCAGCCCTCAGTGCAGTTCCTTGGATATCACATCAACAAGAGTGGCATCCGGATGGACGAGGGGAAGGTTGACACTGTCCAAAACTGGCCTGCTCCCAACAAAATCAAAGAGCTCCAATGTTTCCAAGGATTGTCCCTTCATCAACAATTGCAGCTCCATTGTCCATCCTCTCACCAGTCTGCTCAAATTCCGTCCCAAGTCTCTGTCCTGGCCACCTGCAACCTTCAAAACTAAAGAGGACTTTTACCATCGCACTGCTCCTCGCTCATCTCGACCCATCCAAACCCTTTGTGATGGAAGTTGACTCCTCTACCAAAGGCATTGAAGCGGAGCAAGGCTCTATTTTAGCTTCCTCACTATTTTCTCTACATGCTGCCTCTGGGCTCTATTCTAAGGAAACATTGTTTGTCTTTTAATTCCTATGCGCAAAATACTCAAATCAATCTACCAATCAAAAGAAACAGTTCTGTGGCAATTACTTCTCTTCTGCAATGCTTGGAGAAGGTTAAATCATGGCTAGCTCAAAATGTCCTCTTTCTAAATGAAGACAAGACTGAGGTAACTGTTCTTGGTTCTAATGAGACATCTTGAATGAATGAATGATCTATTTATATAGCTTTTTATTACACCAAAAGTGCTTTACAATCATGTAAGGGTCTCTCTTCAACATCCACCAGTGTGCAGCATCCACTTAGATGATGTGACGGCTGCCACAGTACAACGGCGCCTCACCAC
This sequence comes from Gymnocypris eckloni scoliostomus, assembly GCA_027564155.1. NCBI lineage: Eukaryota > Metazoa > Chordata > Actinopteri > Cypriniformes > Cyprinidae > Gymnocypris > Gymnocypris eckloni. The sequence goes on from CM050418.1 coordinate 33,468,719, forward strand.
ACACCAGCTACAGGTGGAGAGGAGAGAGAGTCAAAGGGCCAATCAAGTGGATTGGGATTATTATGAGGCCATGATTGATAAAGGCCAGTGGTGGGAATTTGGCCAAGACACCGGGGTTACATCCCTACTCTTTAAAAGAAGTGTCATGGGATTTTTAATGACTACAGAGAGTCAGGACCTCGGTTTAACATCTCATCCGAAATACGATGCTTTTTAAAGTATAGTGTCGCAAAGTGTCCCCCCTGTGGCGTTAGGACCCCGCAAAGACCACAGGGTGAGAACCTCCTGTTGTGTCACTAACACCTCTTCCAGCAGCAACCTAGTTTTACCAGGAGGTCTCCCATCCAGGTACTGACCAGGCTCAACCCTGCTTAAGCTTCACTGGGCAACCAGTTTTGGGCTGCAGGGTGATATGGCTGCTGATGAACATATCTACTCTGTTATCAGATCCAGTTTTTATCAGCTTTTTCTACTGTCTAAAATTCAAAGACTTTCTCACTGCCAAAACTCTAGAAATGGCTTTTCATACATTTTTACGTCTCGGTTAGATTACTGCAATTCTTTATATTGCGTTATATCTAAATCTCAAATTGCGCACCTTCAGCTAGTCCAAAACGCTGCAGCCAGACTTCTTCTAAAGTGTTGCAAACATGAACACATCACTCCAATTCTCAGATTTCTACTCTGGTTGCCGGTTTGTCAAAGAATAGACTTTAAAATTCTACTCTTTGTATATAAATCTCTACATAATCTAAATCCTGTCAACCTATCTGATCTCCTTCATCTGTACACTCCATCTAGAAGCCTAAGATCCTGCAACCAGGCGTTGTTGGTAGTCCCATATGTTAGGCTTAAGCGTAGAGGGGAGGGTGCATTTGTGGTGGCAGGGCCATGACTTTGAAATTCCCCGCCTTTAGAGATTAGAATGCCCCCCCTCTCTGTCTGTTTTTAAGTCCCTTCTAAAAACCTATTACTGTTATACAGGATTTTTTAAGCTGTTGTAAATGTGCTATACAAATAAATTGAACTTGAACTTGTCTCAGCAGCAGGAGGACTCAAAGCAAGCTGATCAGCGCAGGACCTCAGAACGCGGCCAGTAATCCCATCAGGTCTGGCTGCTTTCCTGATGTTCACTCTCTTTAGTTCCCTCGGAACCTCATCCTTCAACACGGTGATAACTTAATCATCGCTGCTCTGTCTGCTGCTTCCTGACATGCTGATCGGCAGAGTCGCGCTGCCGCCATTGCATTCAAAGCGGCCATAAAAGGTGTTTAACTTTTCGGCCAGCAACGGATCTGCTCTCACCTCTACGGAGGATTTATTTCCAGAGGAACAGATAGTCTTCAGTCCCTGCCACATGCATTGAGTCATTGAGCTGAAGATGAAGATCTCCCTGTATCAGAGTTTAGCAGCTCTAACTGCACGTCGGAGAGCATAGCATGATGCTTTGTACTCGCTCATGTTTCCTGACAAAAGACCAGCATTGTATGCGGCAGTGCGATGGTTAACCGCATCACGGATTGTTTTGTCCACCCACGGTTTCTAATTGGAGAATGTCCTTATAGTTACCGTTTCAGTGGCTTGCTCGGAAAGCATGTTGACAAAGCTTAATGCTACATCCGTGAACTCGCTGACGTCAGATGAACTCGCTCAGTACATATCCCAGTCGACTTCATCAAGAGCCGCCTGTATCAAAGCTTCTGAGTGGGAGGACCAGTGAGTTACTTGGACCAGTGAGTTCTCTCCAAACCTTTGTTTATATTCCGGTGTGAGGAAAATGGCGGCATGGTCCGATTTGCCAAAAGCCGTTAGTGAGCGGGCATTGTAGGCATTTTTAAACTGAGTGTAGCAATGATCCAGTGTATTTGGTCCTCTAGTTTGACAGGATATATGTTGATGAAAGTTTGGCATGACTTGCATGAGGTTGGCTTTGTTAAAGAGCCTTTTGAGCCTGCCTCATTACATCTACATTGGAGCAGATATCATGGTCCGGCTCAATGCTTGCATTGATACCGTAAACAACATTATATGGGCTCCCCTGTCACACCAACTGATAACTAACAGATAACACTCACCTTGCGGTCTACGCGGTCTCAACACAGCCTGCGACAGAATCACCTACACAGGTGACCGTCTGGGCCCAAAGCCCCTCAAATTACTTAACTGCAGAGGAACCCTACACCGGGTTCAATGCACAAATTTAACAGATCCTGAGTGAGGCGGATGCCCTCCACAATGAAGTGGATCGCCAAGGACTCAAAGAGGTTCTGCACAAGTACAAGGACTCCTTCGCAAAGGATTCCCTGGATTGTGGACTGACCAACATCCACACGGTGCGCATCCCAACAAACCCAAATGCGCCACCCACATTTGTACACCAGTACAAGATTCCAATAGCACCATAGGAGCCAGTGCAAGAAATTGTTGACTCCATGCTGAAAAAGGGGGTCATCCATCCCTGTAACAGCACATACTCTGCCCCGATATGGCCAGTCCTAAAACCCAACTGCAAATGGCAGCCCAGCATCGACTATCGCAAGTTGAATCCGCAAGTACCATTGTCACAATGGCCTATGAGCAAGTTGGACCAAGAAATTCCAAAAATCAAAGGCTCAACGATTGTGTCCACATTGGACGTCGCCTCCGGGTTCTGGACAATGCTGTCCACCCCGATGACCAACACAAGCTGACATTCACCAGTGGCAACCGACCTTACACCTTCGCACGGTGCCCCTTCTGCGATGCCAACTCACAAGCAGAATTCAACATTTTCCTCAACAAAGCATGCCCTGACGCCAGAGTCAGAGGCAACCTCATCTAGGTAGATGATGTCTTAATAAAAAGCTCAAGTGTGGAAGACCACCTCAAGGAAATCGATCACGTCCTAAACCAGCTGACAACAGCAGGAGCTAAAATCGCCCTTCACAAAGGACAATGGTGCAAAACCAAGGTGAACTATGTCGGACTGCTTGTTGGAAGAAACGGCATCGAGCCACAATCTAACCATGCCCAAGCGATCCTAAGCATAGAGACACCAACTAACGTCTCTGAACTGCGAAGCTTTCTGAGAGTGTACATTTACTCATCACAGTTCATCGAAAACTACGCTGACATCGTACGACCACTAACTTCCCTCCTAAAAAAGGATGAACCCTTCGTTTGGACGAAAGCCCAGGAAACCGCTATGAGCCAGTTCAAACAGTGCATGTGCTCTGCTCCGTGCCTTGCCTACCCAGACCCAGGAAAATAATTATATCTGGATGCTGGATTCTCTAATCAGTGCCTCAGCGCAGGCCTATACCAGCTCCATGACAAAGACATGCGAGTGGTCGCTTATGCCAGCAAAACGCTGCTTCCCCCAGAATGCTAGTATTCAAACTGCGATAAAGCTTTGCTTTCTACAGTGTGGGTCATCCTGTGTTTCTCTAATTACATCGGTGCACAGAAAGTCATCATCGAGACTTGTCACCTTCCTCAACAGTCAACGAATCAGAGATGGCGTGTTGACCCGTATAGCTACCTGGCTAATGACACTCCAAGGACGGGACGTGGAGGCAAGATATGCCCAAAACTACAAATCCTCACTTGAAAACAGGCTAGCAGCCTTCAAAAATGGTTCAATGGACACGCTGTACACCTCAGCAGAACAGAAAGAACCGCCACCACCTCAATTGACAAATCACAGGTACTTCGAGGAGAATGTGTGTGAAGGAATGCCCACAGCATATGTTGATGGCTGCTCCTACAATCGCAAGGGCAATTTACAAGCTGGAGCAGGTGTGGTCTGGCTCAACAACGAACCGTGCCCATTGCAACAACGCAAATTAGGCACTCAATCATCGCAATATGCAGAAGTAGCAGCCATCCTCATTACCCTACAACTGGCTGCATCCCACAACATCAAAGAACTCCTCATCTGTACCTACTCAAACTATAACCGTCTAAGCTTCAACTGCCATTTAACTGGATGGAAACTAAATGGATTCAAGACAGCTAACAACAAGCCTGTCAAACACCAGGAACTCTTCCAAGCAAGCGACGCCATCGTCACTGAACATGACGTGATCGTTTATTGGAAAAAAGTTTGAGGCCATTCACGTCAACCAGGACAAGACAAAGACTCAAATGACCAAACCGATGCCCTCGCCAAAGCAGGTGCATTACATGGAGAGTCCTGGACATTTCATGCCCTTCCACCACACCCTTCAGTGGCAGCAGTAACGCGCCAGCACGCCACTGGCGCGCACACCCATCCGGATCCGTCACTACGAACAATGGCAGCTCACATTTCCGACCCATTAACTCATCCCATTTCCACCTCTGACCTAAACACGTCCTCTAAGCTCCGCACGCTCCACTCTATCAAGCAAATGCTGCATCTAAGAGACGGTGTTCTCACATATGTCCCTTAGCCACTCACTGCGCCAAAGCTCATAGTACCTCACGGCCAAAGGGGGATGATGCTTAAAAACGCACACAATGCACCATGCGCAGGACACCATGGCGCCAAGGCCACCTATGAAACACTCAATCAAGTAGCATACTGGCCTGTCATGCAGCAAGACGTAGCAGAATACGCTATAGGATGCCTGGTGTGTTGCCAGGTCCAACCGGCAAATCCAAACCACCGAGCACCACTACAAAGGAAAGGAATGACCTACCCATGGTCGGACCTCCAAATAGACAGGGTAGGACCCCTGCCATGGTCAACACAGGGTAACAAATACTTCCTCACCGGGGTTTGCGAATTCACAAAGTGGATAGAGTGCCTCCCAGCTCCCAATGATACAGCAGAAACGACAGCCTGCCTGTTAATGAACCACATCTTAAGATTTGGACTACCTTTAAGGGTCAACTCTGACCTCGGAACCCACTTCACCGTCGAAATCATGCAGAAAGTGTGGAAACTCCTGGGTATACAGGCCAAGCTCCATTTAAGTCATCACCCAATTTCCTCAGGTCAAGTTGAACGGGCCAACAGGACAGTGGTCATGTTGAAGAAGTATGTAGCTACCAATGAAAAGGATTGGGATATTATACTTCCTTTGGTACTGATGGCCGCTCGAGCCACCCCTCACCAGTCTACCGGAGTACCCCCGTTCACATTGATGACAGGGAGAAATATGACGCTACCGCTACACCTGCTGTACCAACCAGGTAACCTTAACCTTGTCACCGCATATACCACTCACAACTACCTGGAAGAGTTCATCTAAGAATGACTTTCGCCTTCGCCCAACAGCAACTACAATGAAGCACGGAAGGTCGGAAAGCCTACAACAACCGAAAGGCCTCTCACCATGAGCTCAATGTCGGAGACAAAGTGTGGTACTACAACTTCGCTCGACCAAGGCAGAACGCTCCCCATCGCCTGTCAAAGAAGTTCCTACCTCACTGGACAGGACCCCACGAGATTGTAGACAAGCTCTCACCTGTTGCCTATCGAATCAAAATAAGACAAGGGCGCAGTCCTTCGATGGGTCAATCGAAACCAGATAAAGAGGCACCAGGGCTCCAGCCAACAGGGAAAAGGAGAAGATCAAACCCACTGACACAGACCGAAAACCATATGCTCTACACCACACAAACATAAGTACTGTCGTTTTAAGGAAAACATATTGTGATTTTGCTTAGACACAACATTTACTCTGTCCTCCACTGCACTGATAGGACCAATCTATATTAAGAAGGAGTTACTCCACACATGTGACAATCGTTTGCGTGTCCTTCATTCGGTGTCCTTGTGTCTTTTTGACTATACATTTTTTTGTCTAGTTTCTCACTTTGTGTTTTTCCCTTTTCATATCTCACTATAATCTCCTTTCCCCTCTAGTCCACTCATCAGGGAACTTCCTTAAGCAATCCTTAAATCCAGGTCCTGAAATTGAGATTAACTCCCTTCAATAAAGTCATCGTAACTCGTTGAGAGAACCGTTGTCAACCGATCAAGGCAACCCACCAAATCATGACTGACATGCTACGTGAAGTAAGTTCCTTGATCGACAACTTAGTCATGAGTAGGATTCCACACTACTTGATACCTCTTAGCCTTGTCCAAACGTCCTAAATTCGGCCACTGTGGGCCCCGCTAGTCCCTTCCAAACCCATCTTGCCTTTTCCCTGGGTAGCGCTATTCCCTTATACGTAGACCCGGAAGCAGGCGACTTGGCCTTTCTCCTCAGTTTGCCCATTATTAATGGCAATAATATGTACCGGCTCAAAGACTTTGGAAAGGAAACACCTATGTCAAAATCCACACTCCTGAAGTCGTTGTGCATCACAATAACAATGAGCAGTTGTATCTGGCCCCAAACCTAAAGATGTGTATGCTCACTAAGGACATTCACTTCCTCTGCCCGAGTTAAACCCTTTGTATGTGATAATACCAAGGACATCTGCGGCCTAGAATCCATTAGACCCGACACTAGCTGCCCCGCCGAAGCGACACCACGTTCATAAGTTGAGGTAACACATACCAAAATCATCGGAAACCGATGGATGGTCAACATTCCAGCGCAAACAGCTACCCTCACATACGATGAACACAACACCGCCACGTGCATTATTCTACCCAACCAACTTTATGGATCACTGTCCCTAAGGGCTCGATCCTCCATATTGACGATTTAGCATTGTATCAGCTTACCGACGACGAGTATCAGGCTGAAAGCGAAATCTCTCTCTTTGTCAAACAACATTCCTTCGTCCTCGATCCAGAATTGGAAGAAAGGATCAGGGACGAAGGACGCCAACTCATTGATTTGACTCCGGTTGATTACAGCTTTAGAAGCTATTGCTCGCCTTCCGCATGCTGGCGATAATTATTGGGTATTGGCAGGGCTCTAGACTAACTTTTTGCACTGGGTGCACTGGTGCGCCTAACTTTTTTTCTTAGGTGCACCGGCACAAAAGTTAGGTGCACCCAAATTTTCATAAAGGCAATTTTGACTAGTAAACGATTAACTAACAATCTGGTCAACATAAAGTTCTTTATTTGAAGCACAGTTCTACAAGAAAGGTAACTTACAGAAAAAGTGATAGTGCTTAAAGTGCTTCACTGAGCTAATATTTAAACTTAAAAACATCTCAAGATAAAAAATAAAAAAAAAATCTAAATTAAGTGTTTTAAGGCTGTCAAACTGAACATCTCATGGCTCAATGTCTTATGGACTATCCTCCATTGCAGTCACATGCCCCTCGAATGGCCATCTCCTGTAGTTTAGCTTTCTTGATCTTCGGCCTCGGCTAAACCAGCTGGACACACTCTCTCTAGCATCAACATCTTCCAGACTTGACCCTCTACACTGATTCATATCAGATCTTCCACTGTGTCTCAATGAAGGGATGCTCTACTGCCCCCCCCCCCTCCTACACTGATTCATATCAGATCTTCCACTGTGTCTGAATGAAGATGCTCTAGTGCAGTGCTTCTCAAACCCTCCCCTTAAACCTATAAAAAAATCCTTCAAAATATACCACAGACAACATTCTTCTAATATTGTTATGACTTTTCTAACTTTGAGAAACATTCTAGGGCTCCAGACTAGCATGTAAGGACACCAGCACCAGTGTCTTTAAGTTCTACAGAAGGGTGCACCAGCACCTGACAGTAAAGCACTCACCCTAATCACACATGTCCATCGCGGAGATGTCTGCATTTACATATTCAAGAGGTATTTTTAAGTGTGTTTGCTCATCTGCAATACATCTCTAATATGTTTCCAGTAGATGTAAATATCAAATAGAGATTTATTAAATGCATGTAAAACGGCTTCTGAGACGTTTATCAGATTACACAGATGTTTCCCAGATCTTTAGCAGACGTCTTACAGATATACTTGTGCTGTCTGGGTAGTTGAGATGCAGTTCAAAATGAACTTTTATCAATGTCATTTATAATGTTTAAATATAATTATATATATATATATATATATATATATATATTAGGGAGTGGAAATGGCTGATAAGCCTATAAGTACTTCTCTGCAGCAATCTAATAGTAGTAATTTAATGTATTTTTTATTTTTAAATAAGTGTTTGCTTTCCTACATTATGAAACGTTTAGTTTTATAAATGGGGCAACCTATGAAGGATGAACAAATAATGTCATCACATTAAAAATAACTTTAAAATTCGGTAATACTTAAAGTTTGAAGTGCTGGGAAAAGTTGTGTGAAGCATTTAAAAACACTTTAAGACATTAGACCATTTCTGCCACAAGTTATTCCTGTAACGTTAGTTATATTAAATCCATGGTGAATGGTGGAGATGTGTTTATTGAACTATTTTTCTCCTGGTTTCCACATCAGTGGCGTTTGTTCTGATGTCTGTAGTTTTAACATAATTCTGTGGCGAATTTGAATGCTTCTCACAAGATTTGACAGAGATGTTATTGATTCTACTTTATTCACTGTATCTCCCAGTACTGTGTATAACGGTGTAGAGTGATCGAGAGCAGCCAGCGGCTCCGGTCCGAGCAGATAAGCGGTCTGTAGCACAAAGCGATTAGCGGATTTGTTCCGCTTTCGGTTCGTTTGTCCGATGTAGCTCTTGTAAATCGGGCATGAAGAGCATAAAGCTGTTCATTCCATTTTGGAACTGAGAAACAACCTTTCTTTGACTGAATGCGCATTGCGATGGCGTCACAAGCGCGTTTAAGTGCAAAATCTGCGGCAATTTGGAAAATATCGGAGTTTGCTTGATTTTGCGATATATTCAGCGATCGCAGAATCCTGGGCAGACTGTCAGACGCTCACTGAACAGAACAGGTTCAGAGAAAGAGCTGCGTGCATCTCTACTACTCACCTCTCTCTCTGTCTGACAGCAGCAGCACACGCATCTTCAAACGCACACACACACACACATACAGGAATATCTGGACCACGGCCAATCAGAGGGGGGGTCCGCCCTTCACTATCTCTGATTGGTTTAGACCACGATATGAGATTAACGTGTCTGTTGTCGAACAGCAGAGAGACTTTCTGAGTCGCGTAGACTTTTTTTTTTTTTGCGAATGGCTGGGCGCACCAGTGCGACCAAAGTTTTTTTTTAGTCGCACCCTTGAGAAATTAGGTCGCACGTGCGACTAAATTGGTCGCACTCTAGAGCCCTGTATTGGTCTGCCGCTGACACAGCGCTTTGCATCTCTACTATTGTAGGATATGTTGTGACTTTGACACTGGCCTTCCTCCTACACAAGTGAGTGAATGCTGTTTAAGAGTCTTTCAACAAATGCATGTCAGGCGTCCCGCGCCTTTTCCGACGTGATAAACCCAACCAAGAACCCGAACCCGAGAACTCAACCAACCTAATTGAGATCATGCCTATACCGCCTCGTCGAACCTCTGACAATTAAACCAATCAAAATGACCCAATTACAATGAATCCTAAACAATGCATCCCTACTAGAGGTCTGCATGAGCTCAAAACTGAAGCCCGAACCCGGCCTGTACCAGAGATTCAGTTTTGAGCCCGTGCAGGCCTCTAGTAAGGATGCATTGATTAATTGTAATTGGGTCATTTTGATTGGTTTAATTCCAAGAAAAAAATTATCATTCTCTTCTCTCCTTTAGCAGGGAGACTAAAACTTTTAAAAAAGTGTCCCAAAAGGATAAATACTAATAGCTGCTGCTATTATAGAAACATACTCAAGAGACAATATATATTAATGTTGTACTTTATGTCTTCTATAAGCATGATGTGTTATTTCTAATCTCTAATCTGAACCCTTTATATATTTTAGCAGAAAAAGCTATGAACATGTGTGAAATATGTTTAATTTGATTTCTCCTGAATAGTCATGATAAATGCAACAATTTGGTGTGAACTATATGTCGATTCTCAGCATCGTATGAATGATTAATACTTTTATAACTTATTAGATGTATTTTCCTTCATGTGATAAGTTGACTATCACATAGTGTAGGCACGGCAAAGGAATAGTATGGGCGGGGCCCCACAAGAACAATCTGATTGGGAGAAGCCTCTAGTGGGCGTACTGAAATCAGTCGGTTAAAATGGACACAAAAGCTTTTGGCTTAGATTTTTTGCTCTCATTTGCTACGCACTGACTTGCAAAGACTTGGGCTTCGGCTCACTGATCGTGCTTCGAAGCGCCCATGTCCGTAACATCTGGTCGATAATATAACAACACTACAAATACTTAAGTCAAACTCCTGAAGAAACCTTGAAAGCCTGAAACTACACGGAAGGAACTCAGAGAAGAACTTCAAGGGTCATCGCCTCTCTCCAAGAACCAGACAACCACCAATCACCAGAAGGTTTCTCCAGTGACATCACGCAACGAGCCAATCAGCTGCCGGGATTCCCTCAGTCATCCAAAGGAAACACGCGGAAACAACAAGATCTGCGGCCAGCTCAACTTAAAGGAAGTAATCAAACAATTCTCCATAACCTTGCTGAACTGATGAATTGATCTGTATGCAGTAAAGATAGCAAAGTCTCTGCTGTGATCTTCCTCTAGTTAAAGTTACGAGACAGCAACGAGTGCAAACTTAAACTTTCTTCTAACCGCAAAACTCCTGATATGTGTGTGTGTATATGTGTTTTATTAAGTTTAGTCCATGTATTGTAGAATAACATTTAGCAAATAAACCTTGTTTTATTTATAAAGAATGATGTCTTGGGCTGTGTGATTTTCAAGTTTTAAACTATTTGTCTAGTTTACTATTTGTAAACTATTACATTGCACTGGCTCCTATGACGCTATTGGAATCTTGTACTGGCGCACAAATGTGGGTGGCGCATTTGAGTTTGTTGGGATGCGTACCGTTCTGGATGTTGGTCAGGCCACAATCCAGGGAATCATTTGCGAAGACCCTGTACTTGTGCAGAACCTCTTTGAGTTCTTGGCGATCCACTTCATTGTGGAGGGCATCCGCCTCACTCAGGATCTGTTAAATTTGTGCATTGAACCCGGCGTAGGGTTCCTCTGCAGTTGAGTTATTTTAGGGGCTTTGGGCCCAGACGGTCACCTGTGTAGGTGATTCTGTCGCAGGCTGTGTTGAGACAGCGTAGACAGCGAGGTGAGTGTCATCTGTTAGTTCTGACCGGCAGATGCTTTCTCTTGACACTGGCAGAACAGAAGTGATGGCAATGATTTCATTAGGTTTTGTGAATGTTATGGTGTCATTGTATTCATCTGACGTTAGTTGGGCTGGTATGGGGCCTATGACAGGTACCGTTATTTCAAAGTCATGGAACGCCTGGTTGATGAGCCATCCCAGGTGACTGGCTTTGGGAACGTGGATTTCTTGGGCCGTAAAGTTGTTGAACAACACGCACAGAGCACGAGATGACACTTCAATGAGAGGTGTGGCTTCCAAGGTCAGTCCGAGTTTTAGGTAGCCTGTAGGCAGGTATTGTGGCTTCTTGCTCCGTGATCATAGCGAATGCATCTGGCATGGTTTGACTGGATTGGAGGTTCTTGAAGTTAACTGAAGTTGTCAGTTGGTGTGACAGGGGAGCTCATATGATGTTATTTATGGTATCAATGCAAGCATCCCTGATATTTGCTCCAATCTAGATGTCATGAGGCAGGTCTGGGATGACGAGAAAGTAGTGACTCAGATGTCGGTCACTTCATTTCCAGCAATATCAACAACTTGATTGCACAGATACTATTTAAACTGAACTAAGCTGGACGATGACATCAGTGAATTCAATAAACAAATGCTTTTAACTGAAAAATTAGGATATTTGAGGTGGCCACGGTTGTCGACCAGGGACTGAGAGGGAAGCGGCTGTGCTTAGCGACATGCGGTAGACTCTGATGTCTTTGCTTCAGTGTTCTGAATAGCTTCAGGCTGATGGCTGAGTTCTTTTCCCACAGGGCTAGTGCCGCGTCGGACACTGATGTGCCTTGGACATCAATCGCAGTCATGATTTGAAGGGGGCCTGTGTTTGATTCAGGCTCCTGCAATGAGCCAAGGAAAGGGTCCTGGTCCTTGCTGTTTGTGCTTGGTCCAGATCCTGACTTTGATACTGCATCATCAATCAGTGAATTAGGGGGCAGTGTCTGTGACTTGACACTGCGACTTGTGGAGTCTAATGACTGGCTTGGCAGAGGCTCACGGACTTCCAAATCTTTAGGTGCTTGAAGTCTATTAGATATTCTAGCGATTAAGCAGATCTTTCCCAATGAGGACTGGATACGTGTTGAGTGTTGAAAACGTATACTGGATAGACAAGGTCCATTGGTCCCACTGTTAGATGAATTGCGGCCACACAATTTAGTTGTAGGCACGTGTGGGTGTATGATTGGAGGTTCAGTTCGCACCTTTGGAGTTTGAGGGTTCCGTTAGTCCTCTTTATTCTCTCTTGGACTTCCTTGAGAAGTTCTGTAGACATTAGAGTAATGTCGGCTCCTGTATCGAGAAGGGCTTTGACTCTGAGGTGTTGTTTGATGATGATGGAGAGGTAAACTTTCTTGCTATACCTTTCTCAAAGAGATCGCCTAGGAGTTGAGGCTCCACCACTAGGTTTGACTGTAACTGTCCAGAGAGTTTAGTGCTGGAAGGTTTGTACTGCTGGCTTACTTGACAGTCTCCACAATATTCCCAGACATCTTTCTGTATGCTAGGCCAGTAAGCATCTTCTAGCAGCTGCAGAACAGTTTTCAACTGTCCGAAATGTCCACTCAACGGATTATCGTGAGCAAACTTCAAAAGTTCCTCCCGGAAACACGTCGGAATGACTAACTGCCACTTCTGTCCTTGCTGCTATCCATTTTCAAGGGTGTAATGTATTTTTGAAAGGTCACAGTCAATTTGAGGTGTAACTTTGGCCATAATTTATTTGACTTCATGGTCTTTCTGTTGCTCTTCAGCTAACCCATCCAAGTCAATGTGAAGGCTCACATGATTATCAAACACTTTCTGAGCTCTACATGCAGCAAGCAATGCTGGAGAAGTTGCATCATCCTTACTTCTAGACAAGGTATCAGGTACAATATCACATTGCTCCTTACGATACTTCACCTCAAAGTCAAAACTCTGGAGCCGGATGGTCCATCGTGTAAGCCGGGAAGAAGGTTTTGGATGATTGAAGACCCAAGATAAAGCTGCATGGTCTGTGATGACCTCAAAGCATCATCCTTCAAGGTAAGTACCACTTTTCCACAGCCCAGATTACATTAAGACACTCCTTTTCAGACACAGAGTATGCTCTTTCAGCACCATGAAGTAATCTGGACGCATATGCTACAACATATTCCTCTCCTTCATACTCCTGGGTCAACACAGCTCCAAGACCCATCTGGCTAGCATCGGTCTGAACTCTGAATGGTCTGGAAAATTCAGGAGGGCTCAACACTGGAGCACTGATAAGTGATTGCTTTATGTCATCAAAGTAGTTCTGACACTCTTCAGACCAGACCCATGTGGCTCCTTTTTGTTTTAATGCATGCAAAGGTGTGGCTCTCTCAGTGAAACCAGAGATGAATCGCTGATACCACCCAGCTAGACCAAGAAATCGCTGTACCTCTTTGAGGGACTGAGGTGTTGGAAACTCCCTCACAGCTCTCACCTTTTCTGGATCTGTCTTCACCCCTCCAGCTGACACCACATGGCCCAAGAATCTAAGTGACCTCTGGACCAGGTTGCACTTCTTGAGATTAAGTGTTAAGCCTGCTTTCTGAAGACAGCTGAGGACTTGTGAGATGTGTCCCAGATGTTCTTCTTAACCCTTGGAATAAACAACGATATCGTCTATATAGACAAAACAGCACTCCCCTTCTCCATCAACCTTTGGAAAGTTGCAGCCAAGTTTTTCAGGCCAAACGGAAGACAGAGGAATTCATAGAGCCCTGAGGATGTAATGAATGCTGTCTTAGGAATACTGCCTGGCTCCATACCCAGTTGCCAGTATCCACTTTTCAAATCCAGGGTGCTGAACACTGTGGCTCCATGCAGTGAGTTTAGGATCTCTATAATTTGAGGCATTGGATAGCAGTCCAGGTAAGCCTTAGAATTGAGACCCCTTTAGTCAATAGAGAATCGTGTACTTCCATCCCTCTTTGGCACCAACACTACAGGAGAGGCCCACGAAGATACAGAAGGGCGAATAATCCCTTTAACCAGCATCTCTTGCACTTCACGATCTATAATTCATTGTCTTTCTCTTGAAACACGATATTGGCCTTCTCCAGACGGGAACTTCATCATGTGTGATGGAATGCTTCACAATCTTAGAATGCCCGATGGTAGTGGTGCACACGGTTGACCACTCTCTCATGACCCCTTGAAACGAATCCTGGTACTCGGTGGTGCCAGCCACTTGCAAAAGTTTATGGATCAACTGGTTAGTCTCTATGGTGTCTGGAGGAAGAGGTACAGCAAGATAAAAAAGTTTAGGTGAGGTGGGCAAAATACTTCTTTGGTAACGAATGGATAAACTTGATCTTTTCCACCTGAGGCTGTGGGTAGGATGTACTGAGACCTAGACAAATCCAAAACAATCTCAGAAGACATCAAGTAATTCATCCCCAAAATTAAAGTAAAAGTCAGATCAGAATCCTTTATCACATATAAGGTGACCATGAACTTTTGTCCAAACACCTCACAGTCCCAATCTGAACATCCTAATGCAGTCTGAACTTGTCCATTTGCAAGCAAAAATGTCTGCACTCCACTAGGTTTGCATTTCTGCGTAGAGTCCAACTGCCTCCAGCAGGATTCTTGGATCAAAGAGAAAGTACTTCCAGTATCAAGCATAGCATAGAAATATCGGCCACGCAGAAGAACAGGTAGGGTGCGCACCCCCATCTCTTGCTTACTGGGCTGAGTAATAAGTGTTTCAGACTGTATGGTATTAGTATTCACCATCAATGGTGGTAGATGGACCTTGTACATGCTGATTCTTCTTCTTTTGGGTTTCTGAATGTATACTGCTCAAATATTGTTTTGATTCCCCAAAGTCCCTTTCAATCTGGGTTCCAATCCTTACCAGCTCTCCCACACTTTTCACGGTTCCTCGAAGCAAACTAGCTAGCCTTAGGTTGCAATTCCTTAGGATAGCTTGGATGACTTCCTTTTCAGGCATATCACTCCTATATCTGAGACATAAAGCACGATACTGGAAGGCAAAGTCACGGATACTCTTGTACTCCTTGTCTCCTTTCTCTCAGCAATCTTGCAGCTTCTGCCTCGTAGTCCTCTGTCTGGAACGACTTTAGGGAAACTTCCTTAAACTGCTTCCAGGAACTTACGTTTCTCCTCTCTGCTGCCCACCAGGCTTTTGCAGTACCTTTTAACACAGAAGATAGAGTGGCAAACAACTCTACCTCACAAAGAGGACTTAGAGCTAAATATTCTTCACATTTCTCAACATAAGAAA
The DNA here is from genome assembly GCA_027564155.1 of Gymnocypris eckloni scoliostomus. Lineage (NCBI taxonomy): Eukaryota > Metazoa > Chordata > Actinopteri > Cypriniformes > Cyprinidae > Gymnocypris > Gymnocypris eckloni. Next base: position 33,484,073 of record CM050418.1, read on the forward strand.
TAGGGTCATCAGCCTCCCCTTCACCAAAACTTGGAAACTCAATATCAACAGTAGGACGGTGTGAGATGGAAGCAGATGTAAAGGGAGGATGACCTCTTTGAACACTGTAAGTTCCAGTGGAGATACGAGAGACTGCAGGAGTGGAAAATGAACTTCGGTTCTGATGCACTGGAGTAGATGCTAAGGGTATGCAAGCGCTGATTTTCCTGTCCATCTGGACATCGCGTCTAGCAAGGCAATCCACCATCGACTTCCCCAGCTCTTGTACGTCTAACTCCAACTCCTCTTGACCTGTTCACATGCACTCTCAATACAATAGAAAATGTTATCCTCTCCTGCTCTGCATCTACTTTCCAATTGGTCACCTAACTCTTCTTGTAAGATTTTCCATCATGTCTTGGATTTTTATCTCAGGGTCTGGTGGCGGTGGAGGAGGAAGGTTGATATCATCCTCATCAGCTTCACAGTTATTACCCTCGGCCTCTTCATCCGAATCACCAATATAGAGGCCACTGAATGTAGTAATGAGTTCTCTCACAGGCTCTCTTCTGGTAACAAAGGGTCCGGTGGTGAAATCTGGATTAAGCTCAGACTCACCCCTTGTACCAGAACAGAGGTCAGCCATGGCAGCATAGACTCTTTAATTAAACAACAATCCTACAAATGCAAATCCTCTTACCGGCCACCACTATGTAACTCTCTCGCCTTAATTTTTTAGACAATAAGCTACATAAAAAGGGGTTCACTTTTGGTACTAGAGTGTGGTCAAAATAACTATAAGAGTCTCAATAAGGAAGTGCAAACCATTAGTATATATCGAATCATTGAACGATAACACAATAACATTGATCAATTGCACATTGATGAAACCCAATGCAGTATTGTGAATAACGAAGCTCAATAACAACAAATAAACAATTAATCCAACTCAAACCCAAAATACTAAATTGTTACCACATATAATACAGCTGGCTCAATGGAATGGGGTACTGGAATCGATATAAGAGATACAACACAAAGAAACAAAAACAGACAAAATGAGATATGGACAGTTTAACCAACAATTCAGAATGTAGCAAGAGAAAAGGAAATAGAGGCAAGGCTTTTATCAGAGTATGTACAAGTCCCAGTCTTGACAATGTCCCAATGGGACATGAAGATATGCAATCCTCAATCCTAGGACCACGAATTAATCCAATAACGGTGAGAAGTAGGTATCAGTCTTGGGCTGATTACTCCAGGGTGAGTTTGTAGTTTTTCCTTGGAGTTTCCATTGAATTCCCATGAGCTTTTCTCTTTTAAGTTTCCAAACGAGCTTGGCTGGTTCCACGATCTCTCCCATTGACTCTCATGAGGCCTTGACTGGTCCCATGACTTCTCCCAGTGTCATCCAGCATACCTCTGTTTAGGTCGGTAAACAGAACTGCTGGGGTTTTGGTGCTCTTTTCTGAGGCCATCTTTTGTTTGCTGTAGGCTTTCTGCACCAAGTCTCGCAACTGCTGAGCGTTCATTGTTCGAGAACGCCAAGATGGTGGCTTATGCCGGGATGAAGGCTCCTCAGGAAGAGAGTTTTAAAGTTCAGTTCGTCCTCCATGCCAGGTTTGTTACGAGTTCCGAAGTGTGCTTGTCTAAGTCGACTGTAGTAGGCTTGAGGAGGTTTGTGATGTCCTTGTCTCGTCTCCAGGGCAGCCACTAAGCCTTGTTCGGACTCGGACTTTGGACTTTTTGAAGCAGTTGATAATCAGTCTTTGTGTTAGCAGGCTTCCGATCCAGGAAGCTGCGAACTTCAGGACTGGTTGTCGTTCGGAGTAAATCGTTTATCTTTGTCCGTAATGTTAAGGCCCGTACACACCGGGACGAATATCGGCGCGCATTATTCGCCAGCGTTTTTTGTGTTCACACCCAAGCGATTTTCGCTGACAATGAGCCGAGTGAACATGCAAATTCATTCCCTGACATTAGATGGCGCTTAATGTAAAACAGAAATACCCCGGTACACAAGGTGGCGCTGCGCAACTTTACGCTTCTGACACTCGCTTGTCACTCAGAAGAAGAGAGCAAGTATTTACACGCTTGTCAAAATCATACAAAGAAAACATGGATATTTCAAGCACCAGTAGCTCCAGCTCCAGCAGCTCCAGCGATGAAGAAATTATTGTTCTGTTGAATGACGCCGGAAAAGACGCCAACGCCGGCAGTGTAGACGCTACTTGGCATATATCTTCTTCGTCGTTACGTATGTGTGCTCGGCAAGACAGTTTTGTGTTTGAGTGCCACTTCAGCAGCTCCAGACACATGAGCAAAAGCGCTAATCTCATTGGTCGGATAGTTTTTGACGCAGCGCGTCAAACCAAAAAAACGGACCCGAGGCGTTTTTAAAAAAATGATGCTTTTACACGTGGCGTATTACGCGTCGGTGTGCACACTCACATTGGCGCCCTTTGTTCAGCCACGAGGCGTTAAACGTCGGCTAATATCGCGTGCGGAATTCGTCCCGGTGTGTACGGGCCTTCAGGTCGCATTTTCAGATGGAAATCGATATGTTAGAGATAAGCTTGGACATTTTGGCTATTTGGTATGCTGTAAATGTAATTAGAATTTTCAAATTCGTAATTAATTATGAAATTAAATTACAGATTCCAAATCCCAAATGTCAGATCCCTAGCATAACAAGTTACTCATTCTTCCTTGTGTCATTAAAATCATCAGACCAAATTAATCTGAGTCTGGGCTATAATCTTACTTTTCAGAAGCGCGTGTCTGGCTTTAAAACTCATCAGACATCACCAGCAGCAAAAGTCATTCATGTCTGGATAGTTTTCTTCGTTATGATGATATTTATAAATGTACATTAAGATGTTTTGCATGTAGAGTAGACTATTGACTCCACTCAGTTAGGGGCAGGAGCGGCATTACTATGAAGCAAAGTTAATTTAGATTTAGAGTAACTAGGGGACTATAACTTGTTGATATGAGTGCAATAATGTCCAAAAGATAAATAAAAAATCTCTGTCCCTTTTGCCGCCCTGACTGTGCTGCCGCTCTAGGTGGCTGCCTGTTCGCCTATAGGCCCTGTGTTTTATAGGCTATTGAACCATGCATTTTGTCTTGTTAGAGCAGAGCAGTTCACATGTCTTTTGCGTCTTCAGGTTCTTAATTTCAATGAAATGTGTATGTGCTGCAAGCATAGTGATTATAGAGGATTTTTCATATATGCACACTATAGGTCAGCACAAACGTCTTTCATTGGCACGTGAGGAGGGGGATCCAACAAAATGAGATGCCGGACCAGATTTCGGAGGTGCCGGATCCTGGTTAATGTATTAACTAACACGAACAAACAATGAGTAATGCATTTGTTACTGTATTTATTGGTCTTTGTAAATTGTTAGTGTTAGTTAATAAAAATACTGTCATTCATTGTTAGCTCACAGTGCATTAACTAATGTTAACAAATACAACGTTTGAGTTTTATAATGTATTAGTTAGTGTTGAAATTAAAATGTACTAAGATTAATAAATGCTGTAGAAGTAATGTTCATTCTTAGTTCATGTTGACTAACGAAACCTTATTTTATGAAGCAGAGTGCAGTCCAAGAACCCCACAGAGAACTGCACATTGCACAAGGCCTCAGGTTAAGCCTTAAAGGTTGTTAAAGGTCTGGTTCATATTTTTGTTATGAAGATCAATCAGAAACCTGACATGAGCTGACACCTGACATTTGTTTGAAATGAGCCTCATTCATCTGGCGCAATGAGTACCTTACTGCAGAAATTTCAAGATAAAACTGCTCTGCAACTGCTAAATGTACTTCTCTTCTTACACAGCAAAACCCCCAGTGTTAAATTAACTCTCATCGGAGTTTATTTTAATCCACACTTAAGAGTGTTAAAATGAACACTGAAGCCAGTTAAAGTTGATGAGATAATTAAGTGATTAATTTAATGATGACTGATCATTAGTGAAGACACCTGATTTGAACAAGCAGAATCACTGAAGGAAAGTCTTTTGTATGTCACCATGATGGTGGTCAGTGTTTCGTTTCAGTGGGCTCAAGACTCTTTTAAATATTTGTTTCTGCCTGCTTTAATGATGTGCTTGTAAAACACATTTGATATGACAAAGAAAACAGAAAATATCTTAAGGTGCTGGTTGTTTTTTAATGGCGTAATCATCAGGTGGTTACCTGATATCATTCTGAGCTTAATCTCTACGGATGTTAACTTTACATTATTGATTACTGTAGTCCTGTGATGGATGCAAGCAAGCATACGCACACAGACATTAATTGAAATGCTCAATCATTTTAGACACAGATATCAATAATTAGCATATGAATCTCAACAATGGTGACAAACAGCATGTTCAGATAAACATTTTAACTCTGAACATAATAATACAAAACAACAAAATATCAAAAATAAAATAGTAAACATTTAATACATTACTAAGACAATTCAGATCATAATTTATTTATGCTGCAATATATGATATTGCAGCATAAATGAACCATGGGTGAATTTCGATCGTTGGCACCCAGAATGCACTGCGTCATGCATTTTATTTTGATGGCTACCATTGTTGAGATTCATAAATGCATATTCATATGCTGATTCTTGATGTTTGTTTATTGGTCAAAACATCTCTTAGAAATGATTTGGATTATATTGATTTTATGATGTAAAATCACGGAACTGCTGTTGTCAATAAAGTCAAGACAGATAATATGCTCTAAACAAAATCAGTGATTCAGGTCACAACATAGTGATATGTCAAAACATAACCAACGACACCTACCATGTTTTCCCTTGGCATTAAATTTAACATCAAATGTATAACATTATTTTTTCTCTTGCTGCTATTGTTCTGTTTACTGACAGAGGTGTAAAATATTTGAGCCATTAGCCGTGTAATATATTAGCTGACTGCACAAGATCGAGTGCAAATCAAATCAGTGATGCTAATTTAAATATAATTATTTTTGTGGTAATACTTTTTTTAACTTAAATGTTACAAATCTCTAAAAAAGTGTTTAAATAAACATTGTTTAATTAATTGTAATTCATGTTTATTGATGTCCTTACCAGCCCCTGAACTGGCAGAGATACAGGAGTCTGACTGGGGAGACAGTCAGTCTATCCATGCTTCTGAAGAGACAGAGAGAGTATACCGTCAACCTAAGAGGAGAATAAATCCTGTTGTCAAATTAAGCTACACTGACTTTGGCCAAACCGAGGATCAACAATTTACCATTGTGCATCGGGGGATGGTGATACACATTAAAGATTCACCAGAGTGGAAGAACCATCAGTGTCAAACTTTATGGTGTTTCCTGGTGGCTAAGTGTTCCAGTTCTGCTGATACCTCTAGAAGCCACTATTCAGATATAATACCTCTCTCTCATGAGGACACACTTTTTTAGAAAGGGGAGAGTGTACCCAGGGTAAATTTGGGTTACTGAATATTTTTTATAAATCTTTGTATACCTGTTTTATAGGACACAAACACTGGTTTGAGTGTTTATGTAAATGTCCCATTAAGAGTGTGAACCCATTTTATAAAGTCTGTATACAAATACGGTTGAGAAAAGTCTTTCCTATCTGATTGGCTGTAAAAGATATGGTCCCGACTCCCATACTGGGAAGAGGATTCTTATTGGCTGATGAGGGAAGAGAGGTGAGGTAAGGGAGGAGAGCTGTGAAGCAGAGTTGTTTTATTTACTTTGTGAGTGTTTTCGTCAGGAATTCACTTTGTGAGTATTTTAATGTTTTGTTTTTTAGTTTGAGTGAGTTTATGCGACTTAGTGTCACACGAGACTGTACTCGTTGTATGTTTGAACAAAAAGTGTGTTACAGTGGTTGAACAACAGAGACTCACTGAGCTAAGGACGTCGTGAGTTCATATAGCTTCTGGTTGGGTAGGACGACATCGTTGCAGGACAGACCCAGATAGCGCTCTGATCGCTCACGATCGAGAGATCCTCTGGCACCGAGGGATGTTTTTATTAGAGACCCAGATAGCTCTCTGATCCCTCGCTTTTGAGAGGTCCTCTGGCACAGAGGGGTGTTTTACTAGAGATCCAGATAGCGCTCTGATCCCTCGCGATCAAGAGTTCCTCTGGCACCGAAGGGTGTAGTACTAGAGACCCAGATAGTGCTCTGATCCCTCGTGATCGAGAGTTCCTCTGGCACCGAGCGATGTTTTTACTAGAGACCCAGATAGCTCTCTGATCCCTCGCGATCGAGATTTCCTCTGACACCGAGAGGTGTTTTGTTAGAGACCCAGATAGTGCTCTGATCTTTCGCGACCGAGAGTTCCTCTGGCACTGTGGGGTTTTTACTAGAGACCCAGATAGCGCTCTGATCCCTCGCGATCGAGAGTTCTTCTGGCACCGAAGGGAGTTTTACTAGAGAACCAGATAGCGCTCTGAATTCCCATGTAATTCAGAGTTCCTCTGGCATCGTGGGAGAGAGGACCGTGGATTGGAAGTAGCTGCAGCCAGTGTTGTGCCCAATTCTGACCTCTGCCAGATTATTATCCCCCTAGTATTGGTCGGTTTAGGCTGCATACGAAAACTTAGGCAATACTTTGCAGGCAGCATTTTTGCAGGAAGGCACCTCACAAAATCGATTTTGGACAGGCTCCTGTGGCAGTGTAACGTTTACTAATTTACAACAAAATAGAACAAGTTTTGGTGATAAATAAACAAATATTTAGTTACTATAATTCTAATTTCTCGCTAGAAATAACACCAAAATTGCAAAAAGTTAAGTCAGAAATATACATTATACAAAAACTAACCACCAAACGTAGCTTTCAGACACCATCTTTATTTTTAGCTCAACCGTCACGGAATGGAATGCACATGATTGTGGGATATCAAAGGCGGCGAAGGATCAAAGGCGAATCTATGCTGCCTTCAAAAATCGATCAGATGAAGGCATCTCATGAGACAGGAAGTAAAGCTAACTTTGGACAAAGAGTATAGAATACCAAGAGGTGAAACTCTGATGCTTTTTGGGTAACAGCCACTAGGTGGCGCTTCGGTAGCGCGGCAGCCATTTTAGCCTGAACATTCTAACTCAACACCATTACAGATATACAGAAATAGACAGAATAACAACGAAAGGGAAGTCAACGTAGAATAAAAAACGTCATGTAGGGCAATCCACCGCAAAAACAATCAATGTGACAGTAAAAATCTTTCATTCCCCTTCATGGGAACTTCGAACTGCGTCCCCTAGGGGTCGCTATGGGGAACGCCCTCAGCGTGACTCATGTCTGAAGATACATATGTAAAAACACCATCCGTTGGCCGGCGACAGCCCATGACGTTACTACCGGCGCGACCATAATATAAGGACCGCCGGGAGAATACATCATCCTCTTCTTCGTCTTCACTGACTGTTTTGTTTAAAGCGTGCATTCTGGTAAGAGTACAATTTCTCTCTATCATGGCGAGCACTAGCATGGCGTTTGAGATTGTGTGTGGATCCGTGTCCTCGTTAGATGACACACACAATCTTTGCGTCTTTTGTTTGGGCTAGGAGCATGCACGCGATGTCCTTGAGGGGAGAATCTGCGTGCACTGTGCACTCTCGTCTTGTCCCTCTTTTCAAGGAAAGAGGGGCAGCCGTCTGCTTCCCGCGATTCGGTACCCACTGCTGCTGAGGCACGAAGGCGATTGAAATCGTGGGGTTCGCAGTTGGATATGGCCGATGAGTTAGAGAGGGACCACCCCTTCTCGCGTGCGTCGGCCGAGAACGAGAGTGAGCTGCTGGATTGTGACAATGCGATCTTTCTGACATCATCAGATTCAGCGGTTAGTGCTCTGCTGGGTTATGCCCAGGAAAAGCAGGAGATGTTTGAGGGTGAGGAAGTTGAGACTATGTATAATAATACCAAGATGGCGCCGAGGATGGCAGCCGTGTTGCGTGCTCCGGGAAAAAGAGCTGGCGTTCTCATCAGATTGAGGCGCCGTGCTTTCCGACCTCCTCTTCCAACCATTTTACTGGCCAACGTTCAGTCACTGGATAACAAACTCTGTGAACTGCGGGCGCATCTCATACCAGCGAGAAACAAGGGACTGCTGTGTTGTTGCCTCACAGAAACCTGGATGTCTGCTATTGTTCCAGACTCAGCCATCGAGCTCACGGGCTTCTCCGTGCACCGCTCGGACAGAGCGGAAGCGCTCACAGGGAAAAGCAGAGGTGGAGGTGTGTGTTTCTATATTAACTCGTGGTGTGATGAAAGGAACATACACTCTATTAAATCCTTCTGCTCCCCTGATCTGGAATTTCATAACGCTTCTGTGTCGCCGTTCTGGCTACCGAGGAATTTACAGCGATCATAATCACGGCTGTTTATATCCCCCAAGCCAACACAGACCAGGCACTCAGGGAACTGTACAGGAATATAAGTGAGCAGGAAACCGCGCACCCAGATGCAGCTTTTGTTGTCACAGGGGACTTTAATAAAGCCAACTTCAGAACAATACCTCCAAAATACTTTCAACACGTCACCATCAACACGCGTGGAGATGCTCGACCACTGTTACTCCCCTTCCGGGCGCATACAAGTCCCTCCCGCCAACCTTTCGGCAAATCGGATCACTCTTCCGTTCTGCTCCTTGCCTGCTTATAGGCAGAAACTGAAGCGTGAAGCACCCGCTCTCAGGACAGTTTGGCTGCTGGTCGACCAATCGGACGCTATACTACAGGACTGTTTTGATCACGTGGACTGGGACATGTTCCGGCAGCGCCTGAAGACGATATAGAGGCGATTCAGATACGGTCACGTGTTTCATCAGGAAGTGTATAGACGATGTAGTTCCGACCAAAACAATGGATCTACCCCAACCAAAACCGTGGATTAACAGCGATGTTCGATCAGCCTTGTCAGCGGACATCTGCCTTTAACCGGAAACACTGACGATCGGAAACAAGCCAGTTACGATCTCAGGAGATCCATCAAAGCAGCCAAACGAACTTATAAAACAAAGTTGAAGAACACTTCAACAACAATAACCCAAGAAGCATGTGGCAGGGCATCAACAACATCACAGGCTTTAAAGGGAATAAACCAGCTACTGTGAACATTGCCGCCTCTCTACCGGACGAGCTCAACACCTTTTATGCTCGGTTCGAGGCTGATAACACCGCCCACACAGAGAGCGCTGCCGCGGCTGCCGCAGAAGAGGTCAGTCCACTCACGCTTTCTGTCGCGGATGTAACCCGATCCTTCAAACGGGTGAACATCCGTAAAGCCGTAGGCCCAGATGGTATACCAGGCCGTGTGCTCAAAGCATGCGCTTTCCAGCTAGCCGGGGTTTTTACAGATATTTTCAATCTGTCCCTCTCTCTGTCTGTGGTTCCCTCATGCTTCAAAAAATCCATCATTGTGCCCATACCAAAGAAAAACAAATCACATGCTTGAATGACTGGAGGCCCGTTGCTCTGACCCCCATCTTCAGCAAGTGTTTTGAGAAGCTGGTCAGAGACTACATCTGCTCTGTGCTGCCTGCTTCACTGGACCCACTACAATTTGCATACCGCAGTAACCGTGCTCCACAGACGATGCTATTGCCTTCACCCTGCACACTGCTCTCTCCACCTGGAAAATAAGAACACCTATGTGAGGATGCTGTTCGTGGATTATAGTTCGGCATTTAACACCATAGTGCCTGCCACACTGGTTGCGAAGCTCCAGACTCTAGGACTGAACAGATCTCTGTGCAGCTGGATCCTGGACTTCCTGACAGGCAGAAGTCAGGTGGTCAGAATGGGCAACAACACATCATCCCCCTGATCCTCAACACTGGTGCACCGCAGGGCTGCGTCCTCAGCCCACTCCTGTACTCCCTGTACACACACGACTGTACAGCTACACACAGCTCCAATGTCATCGTCAAATTTGCTTGATGACACAACGGTGATAGGCCTGATCACCGACAACGATGAGACGGCCTTTACAGAGAGGAGGTGAGTACCCTGACTAAATGGTGTCAGGAGAACCACCTCTCACTCAACATCGACAAGACCAAGGAGCTGGTGGTGGATTACAGGAGACAGAGCAGAGAACACACACCCATCACCATCGACAAGACACCTGTGGAGCGGGTGAGCAGCTTTAAGTTCCTCGGCTCACATCACTGAGGATCTCACATGGTCTGCTCACACAGATGCAGTGCTGAAGAAGGCACATCAGCGCCTCTTCTTCCTGAGACGGCTGAGGAAGTTTGGAACGAGCCCCAGAATCCTCAGGTCCTTCTACACCTGCACTGTGGAGAGCATCCTGACCGGCTGTATCACCGCCTGGTTTGGAAACAGCACCGCTGGCAACCGCAGGGCTCTGCAAAGGGTCGTGCGAACTGCCCGCCACATTGTTGGAGGTGAGCTTCCTCCTCCAGGATATCTACACCAGGCGGTGTACAAGGAAAGCCCGGAGGATTATCAAAGACTCCAGCCACCCGTCCCACAGACTGCTCTCTCTGCTGCCCTCAGGCGACGTTTCCGCAGCATCCGATCCTCAAGACTAGCCGACTGAGGGACAGCTTTTTCCTCAGGCTATCAGGCTAATGAACAGTCACAAATAACTCACCTACACACTCCCACTCACACAACATGCCATGCACTGCACTTTAACACCGTTCAACTGGACCACACACACACACTGCACTAATCACAACCTATCTGCTATCACTGGACACCATACAATGCACATCCACGACACTGCATATGCATAATCTGTTGCACCTTTGCACATCTATCTGCTGCTCAACCAATCTGCTGTTAATTTATAATCTGTTGCACCTTCACATTATTATTATGTATAGACTACATTATGTATAGATACTGTACATAATGTAGATGTGCCCATACGGTGTATAATGTGTCGTTGATAATTAAGTATGTCTTTATAGTACACTATGTGTACTGAGTATATGTATGTGTATTTTGCATTGTCTTCTGTACAGTCTGTAATATGTACTGTCCATATGTAAATTGCTGTTGCTTTTTGCACTGTCTGTCCATATGTAAATTGCTGTTGTTGTTTTTGCACTGTCTGGAGCACTGTAAATGCTCCAGTGCAGTTTGCACTGTCTGTCCATATGTAAATTGTCTGTTGTTTTTTTTGCACTGTCTGTCCATATGTAAATAGTCTGTTGTTTTTCTGCACTGTCTGGAGCACGCTCATAAGAATTTCACTCACCAAGGCACTTGTGCTGTGGTGATGTGACAATAAAAGTGATTTGATTTGATTTGAAACCCTCTCAATCCTCCTGCACTGCATATGAATGAGTTTTTTGGAGGTTATGGATCATAAAAATAAATCTTTCTGGCTATAAATCCCCAGCTCGAGCGAGCCTTCCTTTCTTCATAAATCTCGATGTGGAGGTTGAGAAGGAGTGGAAAAGCTATTTTTTCTCGTATTCATAGGTTTCAGCATACTAGTTGTGCTGACATTGAGGGATGCGTGAAAATGGCTATGAGGATGCCCCTGTGCAAGAGATGAAATAGCTTATCTCGCTGTGGGCGAGACATCCTCTCTCAAGGCTCTCTCCTTGCCATCTAAGCCCCTGAATCTTGCTTAAATGGCAGGGCATATGCAGCAACAGGTCAGATCGTTGCACACTATGGCAGTGCTTCAGGCGTACCAGACTGATCTGCTGAAAGACCTGGATAAGGCTTTCTATAAAGTCCAGGTCTGAGCCCGAACAACCAGGGGTCCTAGCCCATCTCGGTCTGGGGATCAGAGATGGGCTCAGAAGGCTAGTCTCGCGACTCATGCCCCTCCCCCGCCTGCAGGTAGGGCTAAAAAGAGGCGTGGGTCAGAGAGAGGCAAAACCTGAGGGAGGTGTTCCGGATGAAGCGTCCTATATGACACTTTCGTCCGGACCAGAGTAAGACATCTACTCTTTTCCCTTAGGGGGGCATCTGCCCTCTTATTCCTCTCTAATTCCCCTGCAACCAATGGATGAGTACGATCCATTTCTAAAGGCTATCGGCTATCGCAGTGATTACATCACTCGTCGATACTAGATCCAGGCTAGTAGCGCTCCCTGTCGGTTGAGCTAGCATCGCTCCCCACACCATAGAGGGTCACCTATGAGCATGCCGCTCCCTTCTGAGCATCTAAGTTCTCCACTCTCCAGAGCTCGTTGTTGGTAGAGCTAGCATTGCTCCCCTCATCTAGAGGGTCACCTATGAGCATGCCGCTCCCTTCTAAGCGTCTGAGTTCTCCTCCTATTCTGAAGAATGTGTATTCCGCTCCCCAGGGCTTTGTGATTGGTCGCTCTCCTGTTGGTCGAGCTAGCCTTGCTCCCCTCACCTTAGAGGGTCACCTATGAGCATGCCGCTCCCTTCTGAGCATCTAAATTCCCTCTCATTCTGAGGAGTGAGTTCTCCACTCTCCAGAGCTCGTTGTTGGTAGAGCTAGCATTGCTCCCCTCATCTAGAGGGTCACCTATGAGCATGCCGCTCCCTTCTGAGCGTCTGAGTTTCCCTCTCATTCTGACGAATGAGTTTTCCGCTCTCCAGAGCTCTGTGATAGGTCGCTCTCCGTGTTGGTCGAGCTAGCATGGCTCCCCTCACCATAGAGGGTCACCTATGAGCATGCCGCTCCCTTCTGAGCATCTAAGTTTCCTCTCATCTTAGGAATGAGTTCTCTGCTCTCCAGAGCTCGCTGTTGGTAGAGCTAGCGTTGCTCCCCTTACCTAGAGGGTTATTTATGAGCATGCCGCTCCCTTCGGAGCGTCTGAGTTCCCTCTGATTTTTTGAGGAATGAGTTCTCCGCTCCCCAGAGCTGTGTGATCGGTCGCTCTCCTTGTTGGTCGAGCTAGCACTGCTCCCCTCACCACAGAGGGTCACCTATGAGCATGCCGCTCCCTTATGGGCGTCTGAGTTCCCTCTCATTCTGGGGAATGAGTGTTCCGTCCTCCAGAGCTTGCTGTCGGTAGAGCTAGCTTTGCTCCCCTCACCTAGAAGGTCATCTATGAGCATACCGCTCCCGTCTGAGCGTCTGAGTCCTCTCTCATTCTGTAGAATGAGTTTCTCCGCTCCCCAGAGCTCTGTGATAGGTCTCTCTCTTTGTTGGTTGAGCTAGCATTGCTCCCCTCACCATAGAGGGTCATTTACGAGCATGCCGCTCCCTTCTGAGCGTCTGAGTTCCCTCTCACTCTGAAGAGTGAATAGTTCTCCGCCCGGAGCCATAGAACGTTACCCATCTAGATAAGTGCACCGCGCTAAGATCTTTGGGCACTTCTAAAATCCACTCAGTGGTAAGATCACACATCAAGTGTTCTGCGTTCTTTTCTAAAAATCCATGTTATGGTAAGTGCACGCTAGACTTTGGGCATTTTTAAAATCCACTCAAGTGGTAAGTTCGCACATCAAGGTTCTGCGTTCTTTCTAAAAATCCTGTACGGTAGGGTTATGCGCACAGCTTCGTGCCCTTTTTTGAGTTGGTCAAAGCCCCGGCTTGTGCCTTGGGCCCCGCTCCCTTTGTCCCATATATTTTGGGTTCCAAGAAAAAAAAAAAGGGTGTCGCTACCAAAGGGTCTGTTGAGACAGTCCCTCAGCAAGCTTATGCAGAGCAAGCGGTAGCTTCTGAGTGACTGGCCAGGACCTAGTTATTACCACTAGGTGCTTGACCATATCCCCTTAAAGGAATTCTGATTCCAGACCTTTGAGCTCTACCCGTAGTCCCGGCACCCAGCAGGTAAGGATTTAGGGTATGCAGCTCAGGCTTTCTGGCTGTAGGGGATAATGTCACTGACAGCCATCAACCGTCCCGGGGGCAACTCCCTTAGCCTGGTAGAGTTGGATTAATGCTCGCCTTTTTCGCGAATTGGCTTGCACTCCCTCAGCATGGTGGCGTGGGTATAGCGTTCCCCATAGCGACCCCTAGGGGAGTTCGAAGTTCCCATGAAGGGAACGTCTCAGGTTAGTAATGTAACAATGGTTCCCAGTGAGGAACGAGACACTCGTCCCCTAGGCTTTGGGCCATGCTTGGACGCAAGCTTCAGATGAAGAAGCGGATGATGTATTATCCCGGCGTTCCTTATATTATGGTGGCGGTAGTGGCGTCATGGGCTGTCGCTGGCCAACGGATGGTGTTTTTACATATGTATCTTCAGACACGAGTCACGCTGAGGGCGTTCCCCATAGCGACCCCTAGGGGACGCAGTGTCTCGTTCCCCACTCGGGGAACCATGGTTACCTACGTAACCTGAGACGTTTTCATCGTTTTCTCAAAGACACTGACAGGTAATTAATTATTCACAAAAGTGTAAAAATATTTTGTGTTTTTTTTACAGTCTTCCTTAAAAGGACATTAATATAAGACAATACTGCAAGAACTGTTTACTATCAAGCTGTTATATTCCGGTTATATATTTATTGTCCAACATTCCAATTGTTGATGTCATTAATTACATTTCATATGTTGGTATTAACTCAGTTTTTATAATGCTAACACTTGAACTTGAAATATTTTCAACCGAAACTGACATGTATCAAGAGAGCAAAGTGTTTAGTGGAAAAAGGGAAGACTTTCCAGATAAAGTCTGCAAAATTAACTGTTAAACGAATTTGATCATCACTAATGTTAGTTATTGTACAAAGTCTGTGATCCACATTTCAGCACTTATATAGTTTTGTGATTTGTTTTCTAAAGGCTTTGTATAGATTAATGAATTGGTGGATATTGCTACAGTATCTAGTGTAACTCTTATACAGTATATACACATTTAATGACGGTTGATATTTGAAATGAGTCATAGAGCGACATCTGAAGGTGAACAGTTTTTATTTGGAGGTTTAATGGTTCATGTAACTCTGTCAAAAACGATTGAGTGAATTATTTTATTTTATTATATACACAATTTATTTATTTGCCTTATATAAATATATAGAGCAATAAATAGAGAAATATATATATATATATATATTTCTCTATTTATTGCTCTATATATTTATATATGTTAATAAATCACCAAAATTCCATACTTACCTGTACTTACCTCTGGGTGAGCTCTTTTACTGTATGTTATTATAGTTTACACCTAATACAAAGGGTACTTACATATACTTACCTGGAGTGGTGAGATCCTTTACTGTAAGTCAATTTAGAGCATCCATCCCATCCTGTAACATGCAGATAAACCATAGCTTAGAAAAAAAAAAGTTCATTAAACTTCTTACATTTGAATGGAGTAAATGACAGTGGCTCAAGTTTGGTTTGCAATTTGAACAGCAATCTGTTTGTTTTTCAGCAATCTGTTTTCTGCAAGAAACATGAAAAATGTCTGCTCTACTTAAAAAGAAATCGTTTTTCAATATAGAAGACATATACAATATTATACAAGTTTTACAATATAAAATAAATCTTGCAATGCAGATTTTGCTCCTCCCCGAGCATCACTCGGCACATATCCCGATCGCGTGAGGCTTTTTACATTTGGCTATATGCAGGTCTGCAGGATACGATGCTTGCTGTGCTTTCTCGTGTATTGTCGTGATATGTTAGTCAGTCGTACCTTTTGCTTGATGTATTCTTCTTTCTTTATCTGAAAAAAAAAAATCTTACTTTTATTCGCAATTAATTGTTGTGACATGTCGGTTGAGTTTCAGTGCTTCAACGGATCACATTTTCAAGCACAGTGTGCACTGTTTTCTGCCGTCACTATATTCCATAACGTCATATTTTATGTACGAGTAGTCAAATTTACGCAGTTTCGTTTTTTCACGCTGGGCTCTTCTGTATTTACCTTCTCAGCTGAGACACTGCATCCTCTATCTAAAAAATTGTACATTTTAAATAGTCTTAGCATTTATCAGTGTGTTCGTGCCGATGTGTTCACTAGTACGTCAACGGTTTGGTGACGTTTCAGCGTAGTGTGCTGCGCATAATTGATATGTTTTAAATATTTAGATTTTTTTAAATACATCATAGTTCAGATAGGACAATCCTACGATGGCGTTTTAGTGCCACATAAAAAAAAAAAATCTAAGATTACGAGATTAAAGTCGTAATATTTCGAGAATAAAGTCGAAACTACGAGAAAAAAGTCGTAATATTTCGAGAATAAATTAAGTTTCCTACATAACCGCTGCAGTGTCCTTTTACTAATTATAACTCCGTGCTGATGCGCCAAAAAGACAAAGAATTTCCTTATTTGCTAAATCTAATCTAAAGTAGGATTTAACCAAATCCTCCACATCAATTGTTTCTAGCAATTCTGTGATTTTCTCAAAATATTAGGGAGTTTAATCTCGTATTACTACGAGTTTATTCTAAAATATTACGAGTTTATTCTCGAAAATATTACGACTTTATTCTGTAGTGTTTGACTTTATTCTCGTAACATTTCCACTTTATTCTCGTAGTGTTTTAGCCTTTATTCTCGTAACATTTCCACTTTATTCTCGAAGTGTTTCGACTTTATTCTCGTAACATTTCCACTTTATTCTCGAAGTGTTTCGACTTTATTCTCGAAATATTACGACTTTAATCTCGTAATCTTAGATTTTTTTTTTTTTTTATGTGGCATTAAACACCGTCGTACAATCCTGACTTGCATACGGGTAAAAAAAACAAAAACATGTAATATTCTAGAATTTCTTTGCGGCCCCCCTAGTGCCATCTAGTGGCCCCCCAGGGGGCCGCGGCCCCCAGTTTGAGAACCACTGGCTTAGATCATAAGGAAAGTTAATGCTAGAGGGGAATAATAAATGTAATATATTGTCGAGAGACTTATTACCAGAACCCGTGCTCCACCCAGAACTTGGGAAGAAGTAAATCCTACTAGGGTTGGGGATCGCCACACACACACACACACACACACACACACACACACACACACACACACACATATATATATATATATACAGTATTTATTTATATATATCAGAAGAACAAAAACTAAGATCTAAATCATCAGTAACACTTTAGAATACTGTTCCATCAATAATGAATAACTACACAAGAGCACATGAGTAACGCAATATTAGCACTCTAGTACTAATTACTCTTAGCACTATTAACTATCAAGAAACTCTGATTAATGAATTAGTAAGTAATAGTGCTTAGTTGAATGTGGCAGTACACTATTAGCTAATCAATAACTACTATTTGTTCATACCTCGCCAATAACTACAAAGAACGTCTCGGTTACGTATGTAACCCTCGTTCCCTGAAGGAGGAACGGAGACGCCACGTCGGAGGACCGGCAATTGGGATATCGCTTAGAGAGACCAATCCACTTCGAGTGTAAACTAAACGAGCCAATGCACATTGGCATGCGATTATTGCATCCAGCTGCCGCTGATCACAGCGTGAGCATAAATAGGCAGCAGGTGCAGCGCATATTCAGGTTTTCGCTGAGGAGCCGAGCCGGGGACCGGCCGCTCAGCGGTGGTACAGGAGCCGTGGCGACGGGACGTGACGTCTCCGTTCCCTCCTTCAGGGAACGAGGGTTACATACGTAACCGAGACGTTCCCTATCAGTCGGTCACTCTCGACGTCACGTCCGGAGGACCGGCGAATTGGGATCCCTACCAAAGGCCACGGATACTGCCCTTCCAGTGTCCCGTGGAGGCCTCCTGTGCCGTTATTTTCTGGGCGCAGGTTAGGGCCCCATAGGAAGATCCGTTACTGTTGCTATGGCACTACCCACTCAGTAGGACTGGATCACTGGGAAAACGTGCCCGTTCAGCTCAGAACAGAGACGCTGCGGAAGCCCTTACCTTCGAGGGAGGTTCAGAGGCAGTTACACATATGGACAATAGTCAGATGCATATGGAAGATTGGAGGTGATTGTAACCTCTTGGAGTAGCAGGAAGTCTGCCGGGAAACACGGGCTCTAAGGCTAACCGTGGAAATACACATATGGGATCCGAACGGTCTCTACATATGGAACCCAGCCTCTACCGGTTCTCAAGGATTCATCGAGTGAGGGCCTGGCGCGACGCCCCGCCACGTCCAGCTGCCGAGGGGATGGAGGAGCTCGACAGGGTCTACAGTGGACTCTCTGGAGCAGTTTTTAGCAAGCCGACCCGAAACCGGGGCCTCAGTGCTTCTACCCGTTTGAGGTGAGAACACAGGAGGAAACCGGTTCCACGAAGGCTATAGAATCTAGCGAATGTGTTAGGGGTCGCCCAGCCCGCAGCTCTACAATATCTGTCAGTGAGGCGCCACGAGCCAGCGCCCAGGAGGACGCTACACTTCTCGTAGAGTGAGCTCTCAACCTGAACGGGCAAGGCACACCCTGTGCCTGATAAGCCAGGGTGATGGCATCCACTATCCAGTGGGCCATCCTCTGCTTGGAGACGGCATTCCCTTTCTGCCGGCCTCCGTGACAGACAAGAGCTGGTCTGAGGTCCTGAAGCTTTGCATCCTGTCAACGTAATGTCTTAATGCTCGGACGGGACAAAGCAAGCCAGGACTGGGTCTGCCTCCTCCGGGGGCAGCGCTTGCAGGCTCACCACTTGGTCTCTAAATGGAATAGTGGGAACCTTGGGCACATAGCCGGGCCGGGGCCTCAGGATTATCTGGGAATCCGCCGGTCCAAACTGTAGGCAATAAATCGACCGAAAATGCGTGCAGGTCCCCAACCCTCTTGATGGAGGCCAGTGCAAGCAGGAGCAGAGTTTTCATTGAAAGAAACTTGGGCTCGACTGTCTGCAGGGCTCAACGGGCCCCTGTTGTAGTGCTCTAAGCACTAAGGACAGGTCCCAAGAGGGTATAGAGGGGGCGTGGAGGATTCAGCCTTCTAGCCCCTAAGGAACCTGACGACCCAGTCATGCTTCCCCACCGACTTCCCTTCCACAGGGTCGTGGTTGGCAGCAATCGCGCCACGTGAGACCTAGAGGGTGGAGGGAGACAGCCTTCGCTCAACCCTTGCTGCAAGAAGGATAGCACGACTCTGATCGGGCATCTCCGGGGTCTTCTCTGTGAGAAGAGCACCATTCGACGAACAGGTTCCACTTCAAGGCGTGGCGTGTCTGTGACGGTGCTCTCGCCAAGTGATGGTGTCAACTACCTCTTGGGGTAGGGTCACCTAGAACCTCCGGCGTCCCGTCCTAGGGACCAGACATGAAGTTTCCAGAGGTCTGGACGGGTGCCATAAGGTGCCCGTCTCTGAGTCAGTAGATCCTTCCTCAGAGGAATCTGCCAGGAGGGGCTGTCACGAGGAGCATCAGCTCTGGGAACCAAGTCCTGGTAGGCCAGTATGGTGCCACGAGCAGGATCTGCTCCTCTTCCTCTCTGACCTTGCACAGAGTCTGTGCGAGAAGGCTCACTGGGGAAATGCATATTTGCGAAGGCCCGCGGCCAGCTGTGTGCCAGTGCGTCCGTGCCGAGTGTTCCATCGGTCAGGAGTAAACAACTGGCAATGCGACGCGTCTCTAGGGAGCGAACAGGTCTACCTGTGCGAGTCCAAAGCGTCGCCAAATCAGCTGGACCGTCTGGGGATGGAGTCTCCATTCTCCGGGAGCGCAGCTCGTGACAGCTCGTCGGCTGTCCGGTTGAGCAAGCCCGGGATATGAATGGCGCGGCGACCTCAGATGCTTCCGACTCCAGAGGAGGAGGTGGCGGGCGAGTTGTGACATGCGACAGGAGCGTAGACCACCTTGTCGGTTGATGCAACGGTCGCCGTGTTGTCCGTCACGGACTAGTACATGCTCGCCTCGTAAGCGTCTCTTGAGACGGTTCAAGGCCAGGTGTACTGCCAGCAACTCTAGGCAGTTGATGTGCCAGTGCAGTTGGGGACCCGTCCCAAACCCCTGACACTGCATGCCCGTTGAACGTGGCCCCCAGCCCTTGGCGGGCGTCTGTGTAAACCACAGCGTGCCTGGAGACCTGTTCCAGGGGCACTCCTGCCGAAGGAATGAAAGGTCTGACCACGGGTGAAGGTTTGGCGGCAGGCTGGAGTGACTTGGACCCTCAGCGTGCCGCTCTGCCACGCCCACCTCGGGACTCGGCCATGGAGCCAGTGTTGAAGCGGTCTCATATGGAGCAGCCCCAGCGGCGTGACCGCCCGCCGCCGCCATATGCCCCAGGAGCCTCTGAAACTGTTTCAGTGGTGCCGCGTCCTGTTCTTGAATGTATTCAAGCAGTTCAACACCGACTGAGCGGCGTTCCTGCGTGAGTAGCGCTGTCTGATTGACCGAATCCAAACTCCATACCGAGAAAAGAGATCCTCTGCATCGGCAAGAGTTTGCTCTTTTCCCAGTTGACCAAGGCCCAACTGGCTGAGGTGCGAGCACCAATCCCTGTGTTCGCATAACTGATCCTGAGACTGAGCCAGTATGAGCCAGTCGTCGAGGTAGTTGAGAATGCGCACGCCTGATCTCTCAAGGGAACAAGGGCTGCCTCCGCTACTTTCGTGAAGACACGGGCGATAGGGACAGCCGAAGGGCAGGACCTGTACTGATATGCTCGTCCTTCAACGCAAACCGCAGGAATGGCCTGTGGCACGGAAGGATCGACACATGGAAGTACGGGTCTTCAGGTCAATGCTGCAGACCGAACTTGGGGACGGATGCATCCGAAGACGGTTCTGCATGAGCATCAAGATGCGCAGACCCAAGATTGGTCGTAACCCACCGCTTTTCTTGGGCACAATGAAGTAAGGGCTGAAAACCCTGCCTTCATATCGGCTGGAGGGACCGGTACCATCACGCCCTTCGCCAGTAGGACAGAGATTCCTCTCACAAGTCATGGGCATCGGCTGCCTTCACTGCTGTGAGGTGGATGCCCCTGAACTTGGGAGGACACCGGGCGAACTGAATCGCATAGCCGAGTCAGATGGTCCTCAGGAGCCAGCGAGGCGGCTGGGCAGCTCCCGGCACCCAGACACCGTACAAGCGGGGACCATCGGGACCACCGGCGTAGGTAGGGCAGCGAGGTGGAATGCAGGGACCTGGCCCGTGGCGGACCGTGGAGGGGTCTGAGTGTGCGGTGCACGTTTACCTGCTTCCATAATTTGGCAGAGGGTGCGTGAGTAGCCTTTGATGATGCTCTCGAACCGCCCACTGCTGCCTGCTGGCGAGAGGGAGGATGAGTGTGGTTCGAAGTTGATTCGTCCATGACTCTCCAAGCCCTCTTGGGACCCAGAGACAGAAACAACCGCTTCCTGTCGAGATTTTTGAAAAAAAAACAGATTATCCACCCGGCCCTCCTCCGGGGGAGGGAGAGATGCACTTACCCTCTCCCGAAGCAGTTCCCTCTCTCTCTGGGTCGCCCGTCCCGAGGCCTCTTGCTCCTCTGCTTACCGCCAGTAGACGGGGGCCAGGACGGGCGGGGCGGCCTGCCTACACCTAGCTCTACGGCACCGCTTTTGGAGGCTGCTGCGGATGCGGTGCGGGAGCAGGGGTGGATGCAGGGGGCCGCCCTCGGCGACGAGCAGGCTGGGCGCTGCAACCGGCGGACGGGTGGAGGCAGCAGCTGCCCGCCGAGGCAGGAAGTGTTAGATCGCCTCAGTCTGCTCCCGTGCAGCCGGGAACTGCTGGGCCAGGTTACCGGCTGCGTCGCGAAGAGGCCAGTCTGGGATACAGGAACCTTGAGGAACCGACTTTGTCGGCGTCCCTATGTCAACCAGACACAGCCAGAGGTGGCGCTCCTGGACCACACAAGTGTGGACATCGCACGCGACCCAGAGACCGGCCATAACCTTCGCCGCCGTGGCGCGAGGTCAGGTGCTGCACGGAGCTCTTCTCAGAACTTCCGGATCGTAACCACCCCATGCATGTCCCTCAGTGCTTTTAGCCTGAAAAGAACCTGCAGTAACGCCGTAGCATTAGGTGGAGGCAGCCTCTCCACAGGCCACATAAGCCTCGCCGGATGAGACCAGGCAGTACCTACAGGCCCGGAAGAGGAGGCACGGTTTGCCCTGCGGGTGGAGACAGTATAGGGACACACTTGCATCGCAACTGACCGCTCCACCGGGGGACCCCGTAACTAGCTGCACCACCGAGGGTGGTGAGGGAGGAGGAGTTAGCAGGTCGGTTTCTGGCAGTAAAGGTGCCGTCCAACCTGTAAGCCCCTCATGCACGTCCGGAGAGAGGCACCGGGGCAGGCGCTGAGAACCAGCACACGCTACCCGAGAAACCAGTCCTCCAACCTCGAGGGTTCGGGACACGGTGGCTTTCTCCACTCGAGCCCTACCCTTCCGGTGGCCCGGGAAAGCATAGCCGTCACTTCCAGATCCGACTCAGGCATTGCTACCGCCGGAGCGGCAACGCAGCCGAATCTTCCTCTCCAGAAGCTCCGGCTCACCCTCCGATGCAGCGATCGACATCTGGTCGTCGGGAGGAGCACCAAGGATACTGCTGGTACGCTCCTTTTAGAGGGCCCAGCACGTTCCATTGGCAGCTCAACTGGTTGCGGAGCGCAAGAGGAGCGATGGTCCCCTGGGTTTGCCACCACTGTAGTCCTCAGACCAGCCGTGCTACCGCCTGAGTAGACCTCGCCTGTCTGCAGCCAGGACGAGAACTAGATCGAGACGGAGGCAACAGCTCCGCCCCTTTGTCGAGGTAACGGAGCCTGGCCGCAACTCCGAGATGAGCATCCACAGTGAGAAGATGACTCATCCACGAACGCCACCTCAGCGTGCTGCCCCAGGCACGTGAGGCAGCGAACGTGACCATTCACCCAGCGCCAGGCAACGACCGCATCCAGAAACGCACGGGTGACACGTTGTCTGAAGCAAAACCCAACTCGTCTTTATAAAGGCATAGCGTCAAGTTTGCCAGATGCAACATCGTCTTTAAAAGACGCACCCGTGAATGCTCTTTTAGGGAAAAACTCTTTTAACATGCTGAAGCAAACAGGGAGATGGTCATTTGCAACACAAACAGGGGTAGTGCAGCCTGATGTGTGCAGTCCACTGACATGGGAAGAACCACCACCGCTGTAGGGCGTACCACCAGCACGAGAGTCTTCCGAAGAGCGTGCTCAACTCGTTGAATTCACTCGTTCAGCAGAAGTCAGGAGCAGAATGAAGCGAAAAGCTGAATATGCGCTGCACCTGCTGCCTATTTATGCTCATGCTGTGATCAGCGGCAGCTGGATGCAATAATCGCATGCCAATGTGCATTGGCTCGTTTAGTTTACACTCGAAGTGGATTGGTCTCTCTAAGCGATATCCCAATTCGTCGGTCCTCCGACGTGACGTCGAGAGTGACCGACTGATAGGGAACTACTGTTTACAGGTTCATAATTAATATGAATAATTTTATCAAAGGCTGTGACTGAAGTTAATTGATTTTATCAAAGGCTGTGGCTGATGTCAGTTAATTTTATCAAAGGCTGTGGCTGAAGTCTGTTGTAGTTCTTGTGTTTCTGTTTTCTTCAGTAATGCTGCTTGTTAACAGCAGCTGTTCATGATGGCAAGAACTGAGAGACTTAGGAGGAGCTTCTTCCCCCCAGGCCATCAGGCTCTTAAACTCAAACTCGGTCTCATAACATCAACATGACCCCATTTAATAATCAATAATATATGCATTATTCTTCACCATCCGTAAAGCTGCTATATATACCCTGTACAACCTGTTTGCACATTCTTCTTGCACATTCCTGCTTATATTATTATTTATTAAGTCTACAGTATACTGTCCTGCACATTTTATTTTATTGTTTAAAATGTATTTCTTTATTTTTTATTCTTATTTTTTTCACACCTATATTATGTATATTCTCTTGTGTTTGTGTTACATATAATTGCACTGTCCATGGAGCGGACCTGACTTACATTTCACTACTGATTATATTCTGTATAATTGTGTATGCGATTTAATAAAATCTTGAATCTTGAATGTTCATCACTAATGCTCAATCAGCACACAATTCATTTATATACCTTAAGTGTTACTTTAACACTATTTGGTAGTGATGGCGAGATGAAGCTTTGTGAAGCTTTAAGCTTGGTTCACGAAAGGGTTCATTTCTGGAGGCTTCATTTTCTCACAATACCACCTGGTGGCCAAAGAGTGTAAAACAAGCAGATATATTACAGACAGAGTTGGATAGTCCAGAATCAAATCAAATCAAATCACTTTTATTGTCACATCACCACAGCACAAGTGCTTTGGTGAGTGAAATTCTTACGAACGTGCTCCAGACAGTGCAAAATTTTTTTTTTACATATGGACAGTACATATTTAAAGACTGTACAGAAGACAATGTGCAAAATACACATACATATACTCAGTACACATAGTGTACTATAAAGACATACTTAGTTATAAACTACACATTATACACCGTATGTGCACATCTACATTATGTACACTATCTATACATTATGTAGTCTATACTGTCACGGCCCCTCCTCTGCTTCGCAGGGGCGGTTCCTCCTGTAGGCAGAGGAGGGTCGTTAGTGATTGGAGCCACCTGGGCTCAGGGTATTTAAACTGCTTCACTAACCACTCTGTCTCGCTCTGCTCCTCCAGGTATGATCTTGTTTTGTTTGTTCCTTTGTAGTTTTACTTGTAGTCATGTTCACACACACACACACACACACACACACAGATTCACACATCCATACATCCATGCACTTTGCATACACTTTACATTATGACATTATCACACCTCATTCCTTTTTCTTTGTTTAAAGTTAATAGTTTTGGTTTACAATAAAGACAACCTTTTTTGGCCTATACCTTGTTGTGCGTGTCCCCTCATTTTTGCCACAGGCTATGAGCCGGCCTGTGACAAGTGGGGGCTCGTCCTTAAGTTAAAGTGAATTGTACTTTAGTCTTACTTTAGTATTTTAGTTTACTTTAACATTTTGTCACAGTTGATTAACGGTTTTGTCTAGTTTGTCTTTGTCTTATCATTGATTCGTTTGTTTATTTGTAGATTGGCCTATTTGATTATTGTTTTGGAGTGTACTAACTTGGGTTAGTAGTTTTTAGTTTAGTTCAGATTGCCAAACTTTTGTTTGAGGATGCTTTGGTTGGGCCAAATTTGTTGGAGAGAGCGTTGAGAGCCATATGTTCCTTTTGTTTAGTTAGCTTTGTAGCTAAGTTTGGTTAGCAATTCACTTTGGGCCTTTTCTGGGTTTTTGTTCAGGTGGGAGTCCTCTCCTGTTGAGGCTTATCAGCGAGTGTCAATAGGAGGCTCGTGGTGTTTTTGTTTTAGGTGGCAGTGAACGTGGGTAGAGCTTCCATTTCCCTTTCCCCTACATCGGCTCGGAGCACCTCCGTGGATATGGGGGGGCCGCCAGTTTCTGGTTGTCTTTTCCAATCCACTGGTTTTGTGTGCATAAAACCCCACCACATGTGACTGCACGAAGACCAGGGGCAAGTTAGTTAGCTGTTTTTGGAGAATAGTGGGGTGTGGCTCCTGTCCTTAAACCCAGACTGGCAGCAGGTGAGTTGTGTTTTTTTTTGGGACATTTGTAATAGTTGTATTAGTTGAGGAAAATGTCTTCTGTTCTGAGTAGTTTTGTTCAGGCTCCTTCAGAGTTAGCCTTAGAGTTGTGTACTAAGGAGCAGTTATTTGAAATTGCTGAACATTATCAGATTGAGATTGTTGATAAAAAACTTAAAGAAACTGTTAAAGCTGGATTAAAGCAAGGTCTTCGGGAAGTAGGTGTTTTTTTGGGTCAGTCTGCTAGTAGTGAGGGTGCAAGCTTTCATTCTAGCCGTCATTAACTTTTGAGCAGCAGAGGAGCTGTTGCAAATGCAGTTAGAAATAGCACGATTGCAAAATGCCAATAGACCAGAAGGAGTATCACAGTTTGATGTTTCACAGAATCTTCGTTTGTTGCCTAAATTTGATGAGTCCGATCCAGATACATACTTCACTTTATTTGAGCGTATTGCGGAAGCTAGAGCTTGGTCAGATTTGGACATGACTATGTTGTTGCAATGTGTACTTACAGGTAAAGCACGTGAGGCTTTTTCATCACTGAGTGTAGCCGACAGTAAAGTTTATGGTAAAGTTAAATCAGCAGTTCTGAAGGTCTACGAGCTTGTGCCGGAGGCATATCGTCAACGTTTTCGTTATAGGAAAAAGCTAGATTCACAAACCTATTCTGAGTTTGTTCGTGATTTGACTTCTGCATTTAATCGTTGGTGTACAGCTTCTGAAGTTAGCACTTTTGAGGGTCTGTTTAACTTGATTGTGTTAGAACAGTTCAAAAATTCTGTGTCTGACCAGGTTGCTACATACATCAATGAACGTAAAGTTAAGTCTCCAAGTGATGCAGCAGTTCTTGCAGATGAGTACAGGCTAACACACAAAAGCCATTTTGAGTCAAACAGTGACATGCACCATAGAAATAATTGTACTCCTAGGAATAGTAGGACATCTTTTTCTGGAGCTTTTTTCCAAAGGCCTCCGCAGAAGTTTGGTTCTGGGGGACCTAAAGCACCAGTTAATGTTAATACCTGTCGCTACTGTTTAGTTGAAGGACATTGGAAGAAAGATTGTCCTCTACTGAAATCAAAAAAGTTTGGTCAAGTGAGTTCGATAATTCTAGCTTTAAACATTTCTTCAAATTGATTTTCTGTCAAATGTATCATATTCTGGTTATAGAAACCACATCCAAAAGGATACTTTGCAAGAGAATGTAAAATTCGGGCAATGTGACTGGCCATGACATGTTAATTTATTGATTGGGTGGGGAAACAAAGCAGCACCCAGAGCCAGCATAGGATCTAATTGGTCAAGACAACCATTGGGAGGTGTCTAAAAGCCGAGTTTAAATACTAGGACACTCCCTTGAATTCCCCTCTCTCTTGAATTCTCCCCTCTCTTGAATTCTCCGCTCTTAAAAAAAATGCTCTCCTGAAAATACTCTCTCTTAAAATGCCATCTACAATCTCTCTGAGCACCATGTGCTCGGGCCTTCAAGCCACCATGATGAGAAGAAAAGCCACCTAGTCTCTTTACATCCTTTTATTCTTTTACTTTAGTTTATTTTCTATCCGTTGAGTTCGTGTGCTAAGTTACGTTTGCCAACTTGACAACAAGCCCAAAACTCTGCAAAACCAGCCAAGAACCAACGCCCACTTCAATGACTCCTGAACTCTTAGCCAATCAGCGACTTCGGAGAAACCCTTTCCTGCAAAACGGAGGACAAAAGGGAATCCTTAAACACAAAAGCAACGCAAGTACAAACTCCTAGATTCTTGCTGAGCTGGTGTAATTTTTTATATAGATTTTAGCCTCATTGAAAAGTCAATGCGAGTGTAAAAGAAGTGATTGATGGTTGTTCAGGTTAATGCAATTGCACATATTGCTGTAAACGTGGGATATCACATTCTCATTCTCTTAAACTAATCCTTTCCTCACTTTCTCTCTTTCTGCAACGTGCGAATGTGTGAATGCTTGTGTAGATTAGTTTACATGTCTTAGAGGTATATAAATAAAGTCTTATTTATATTGAAAAGAGAAATATCTTGTGTTTTGTGCTCATAAGTTAATGCCTTAATCTGTCGATTTTGTTACTGTGCTATTTAATAGTGTTTTCACTATATTTTGGGATTTTAATGTCCAGTGCAGAGTTTGTTATACGGCTTGTTCAGTGAATCGCCGTGAAACAGTGAGTCTGTTCAAATTCCCTATAAAATCATTAATGATTCCCTTTGAGCTAAATTGACCTGTTTCCCTTATAACAATATATATATATTATATGTTATCATTACATGAAACACATGACCGTATCTGAATACGCCTCTATGTCGTCATCAGACGCTGCCCGGAACATGTCCCAGTCCACGTGATCAAAACAGTCCTGTAGTATAGCGTCCGATTGGTCCGACCAGCATTGTATTGTCCTGAGGGCGGGTGCTTCACGTTTCAGTCTCTGCCTATAAGCAGGCAGGAGCAGAACGGAAGAGTGATCCGATTTGCCGAAAGGCGGGCGAGGGAGGGACTTGTATGCGTCCCGGAAAGGGGAGTAACAATGGTCGAGTGTACGATCCCCATGCGTGTTGATGGTGACGTGTTGAAAGTATTTTGGAGCTATTGTTCTGAAGTTGGCTTTATTAAAGTCCCCCGTGATAATAAAAGCTGCATCTGGGTGCGCGGTTTCCTGCTCACTTATATTCCTGTACAGTTCCTTGAGTGCCTGGTCTGTGTTGGCTTGGGGGGGATATAAACAGCCGTGATTATGATGGCTGTAAATTCCCTCGGTAGCCAGAATGGTCGACACAGAAGAGTATGAAATTCTAGATCAGGAGAGCAGAAGGATTTAATAGAGTGTATGTTCCTTTCATCACACCACAAGTTGTTAATATAGGAACAAACACCTCCGCCTCTGCTTTTCCCTGTGAGCTCCTTTGCTCTATCCGAGCGGTGCACGGAGAAGCCCGTGAGCTCGATGGCTGATTCTGGAACCATAGCAGACATCCAGGTTTCTGTGAGACAAATAACGCAGCAGTCCTTTGTTTCTCGTTGGTATGAGATGCGCGCCCGCAGTTCACAGAGTTTGTTATCCAGTGACTGAACGTTGGCCAGTAAAATGGTTGGAAGAGGAGGTCGGAAAGCACGGCGTCTCAGTCTGACGAGAACGCCAGCTCTTTTTCGGCCTCGGCGGCGTTTCCTCGATTGCGCAACCAAGACAAAAGGCTCTGATGCGGTGTCTGTGAACAATCCACCGGCATTCAAAAATTCAAAGTCCGGTTTGCATTGCACGACGGAGGAACCAATGTTCAAAAGCGTGTCTCTATCGTAGACAGTTATACTAACAACATATAACACGTAAAACAACAGAAAAACAAATAAAACATACGAAAAACTGCAAAGTTTTCCCGGAGCACGCAACACGGCTGCCATCCTCGGCGCCATCTTGTACTTTTAGACTGTGGGGTCAGAAAGTAAAAGTCTTGCCATATGTTTATTCCACCAATGAACTCAGCAGCTGATTTCACCAAAAGTAGGAACCAAGTCATTAATTTCAAGTCACAAACAAGTCTCAAGTCAAATCCCAAGTCCTCAAAGAGTTAAAGTTAATGAGGTTATCAAGTGACTAATTAAACGATGATTGTGCATTTGTGATGAACACCTGCTGTTATTGATAATTACAGAGATCAGATGTTGATGTTTTATTGTTTAAAATTATGATTTGTTTTATTTTATTCAAACAAAAAAAGAAACGTCCCAACATTTCTGGAATTTGGGTTGTATTTATATTAGTGCTGTCAAATGATTAATCGCATCCAAAATAAAAGTATTTGTTATATATAATATACATGTGTGTATTGTGTATATTTTAGAGGTGGGCATAGATTAATTTTTTTAATCTAGATTAATCTAGATTAATTTTGGAATTAATCTAGATTAATCTAGATTAAAATGGCTCATTTGAATTCTGCCGAAGGCATTCAGAATATGTGTTCTACCCAAATAATGACTAAAAGTAAGTCTTTGAGAACGGGTTTCTCAAGCCAGGTGGCGATTAGACCAGGGGCTCATCTCCTGTTTCCAAAATGCATCACAAACTTTAATCTCTTCCGTCCCAATCCCACAAAAACTGGAGGAAAATCCGTTCCACTCCCGGAAGAATGACTCCCATTCCCTCCAACTCCGTGTTTTTTTTGTTTTTTTTTGCCGATAACTGTCAATTACAGTAAAAATATAGTACAGATCACAGCGTGCCCACCTTATTAGTTGAATAAAACCCAAAATGTCATTTTTGTTATTATATTGAACTGAAAGCCATCTTATTATGCACAGTGTTGCACAGTGCATAAACAGTGTTCATGTAAATCATCCATGCTAACACACACCGTCTTCTATTTTGATTTTTAGACATTTGATTTCACTCTCTATAGATATATTTTTCAAAGACGGAGTTTCATAGTTTCTCGCTCAAGTTCACATGAGACCTAAAGCGCATCCTGTTTGCTTAAAAGCGCAACGTTTCGTTGTTATTCTGAGTGCACACAAATAAACGAGAGTCTTTACAGATTCGAAAGATGTATTAGGCTACTTTTATCTGTATGACCAAAAATGACGGAGATTTTAAGATCAAGTGAGCGCACCGAGCCTGTCTTGCAGCAAACGCGCTTCCACACAAACACTTCAATAGCGCAAATTTCTCTAGGTTAACATCATATTGAGCGCCATGTAAAGTTGTTACTACATACATCTTTCAGATGAAAAGCCATATTTGAGGTTGATGAATGATAGCTGAGCGTTTGGATGTCCTGCTCGATTGTATTACCACACAGACCAGCCGTTAACAATCTGTCCATCACGGACTGCGAGCCTCTAGTTCAAGACTCGCTCGCCCCCTACAGTGCAATTCGGCTAGGTATACATCCGGCTAAAATATCAGGGTGAAAGTCATCATAGCTTGCGTAGTATAGACCCAGCTCCCAACCCAACTTTGAGAATAGATTAACGGCGATATTTTTTTTATCGCCGATAAGAGTCTCACGTTAACGCAGCACGTTAACGCCGATAACGGCCCACCTCTAGTATATTTATTATGTGTATATAAATACACACACATACAGCATATAATAGAGATAGTTGTGCACCTTGTCTCAAGATATTTGATTGATGAGGGTCATAAAAATTCATCCCCCCACCTCTTCCTCCCACCATAACTGGATACCTGTTTGTATACACTCACCCGTCTAACTGGTCATCTGGTTATCCATTCCAGTGATCGCGTGGAAAAATCCCGTCGAAAGTTTGGGGAAATGTGTTGTTGTGTGTGGGCCATTGAAATGTGCTTTAAACTTTAAAACTGTGTTAAATGGGAAAAAAGGGAAGTTTTTATTAAAGTTTTTCACACACATTTTTACATTTATGCATTTAGCAGACACTTTTATCCAAAGCGACTTACAGTGCATTCAGGCTATACATATTTTTGTCAGTATATGTGTTCCCTGGGAATCAAACCCACAACCTTTGCGCTGCTAACGAAATGCTCTACCACTGAGCCACAGGAACACGAATAACACACATATCAAGAAAAAGCATCAAACATACATGTACAATTAACAATGACTGTTTTTCCAGAAAAGAGCAAAAAACAAGTCAAGACGAGCTAGTGTTGTTAAAACAAATTTAGGAATAGGTAGAGTTAGAAAATAAAACAAAAATGCATCAGGCGCGTTCGTTAAAACAACATGGGAGTTTTTCGGTTTCAATTTAAATCTAGTTATAGTTTGTTACAAGTTAGAAAATAAAACAAAAAAGCATCAGTCTGTTAAATAAGAATATACTTGTCCGAAGTTTGTAACAATGTAAGATTAAAAAGTAGGCAAATGAGGATTACCATCATCTATAGATATGTAGGAATATAGCTGCCAAAAAAATAGATTTACACATTAACATACCTCGTGTCTCTAGTGCACTTAAAAAAATATATATAATAAAACATTTTTATTTTTTTTATCAGAAAACAGGAATAATTTTATACATATATATATATATATATTTTTTTCTTGTTATATTGTTTATAATGCATATATTGAGGAATAGCCAACTGAGAAAGTTGGTGTCTGACTTAAAAAAATGAAGGAGGGAGAAGGACGTGAATGATCTCCCGTTTGGCTAAAGACACGAGGTAGATATGCATTTAAGGGCTCCAAATGAGGTAAAAGTTTGTGAACAAACTATGTTAGCCTAGTTTAGAAAGCCTTTAGTCTAAACGTTTAAAATAGGATAAAAACTATCTCTGGAGTTCCAGAGATCCAAGATTTTGTAACATAAGTGTAAGTTTTCGAGAACTTTATGAGAACACTTTTTAATCATATTTTTACACTACAGTTGTGAAGTTTTTGGAGAAGGTTTTTTTTTTTTTTAATTGGCAAATGTAGTAATGCTTGTATAGGTCTATAACGGGGCTTAATAAACTAATGTAAAATTCACTTTAAAGATGTACGTTTCTCAGTAGGCTATAATTCATGGTGAAAATATTAGAAAACATGGTGAAAACATTAGGGCCAGTAGTAGGACATTGCTGCATCTACTGGAAATACAACACTTTTCAAATTTATTTTGAAGATTAAACAGTAGCCTACTGTATGCTAATACAGTTTTACTAGAATACCAGATGTAATTATTCTTGATGTTTAATTGTGTTTAATTTATAAAGTGACTTAGGCAGCACCTATATTTTTTATAGTTTCACTGGAAACCATTTATAATAAGGGTAATTGTCAATGACTAATACTAACAAAAATAATAAATACTGCTACAAATGTATTGTTCATTGTTAGTTCAAGTTAGTTTATATTCCCTAATGTGAGGCAAGGGGCACTGGGTAAAATCTTGACTAGGGCAGCAAATTGGCCAGGATTTAACCTGACGCCAGGTGAAAGAGATGGGTCTTTAATCTAGATTTAAACTGACAGGGTGTGTCTGCCTCCCGTACAGTGTTGGGTAGATTGTTCCAGAGTTTGGGCGCTAAATAGAAAAAGGATCTGCCGCCGGCAGTTGATTTTGATATTCTAGGTAGTATCAAATGGCCAGAGTTTTGAGATCGTAGCGGACGTGGAGGACTATAATGCGATAAAAGTTTGCTCAAGTACTGAGGAGCTAAGCCATTATAAGTAATTAACAAGATTTTAAAATCTATACGATGTTTAATAGGGAGCCAGTGCAGTGTTGACATAACCGGGCTAATGTGGTCACACTTCATGGTTCTAGTTAGAACTCTAGCTGCTGCATTTTGGACCATCTGTAGTTTGTTTATTAAGCGTGCAGAACAACCACCCAATAAAGTATTACAATAATATAATCTTGAGGTCATAAACGCATTAATTAACATTTCTGCATTTGACATTGAGAGCATAGGTCTCAGTTTAGATATATTTTTAAGATGAAAAAATGCTGTTTTACAAATGCTAGAAACATGGCATATCAAAGGAGAGATTGCTATCAAATAGCACACCTAGGTTCCTGACTAAGGATGAAGAATCAAGAGAGCAGCCATCAAGTGTTAGACAGTGTTCTAGGTTATTACTTGTGTGTTTTTTAGGTCCGATAATTAACAGAATAATTCAGAATTTAGTAGTAAGTAATTATTGGTTATCCAGTTGTTTTTTTTCCTTAGAAAATCAGAAAGAACTACAAAAAAAAGGTGAGCGTAAACATTGGTAATCCATACAACAAGGAAATATTTAATGTAGAAAATGCTTATTAGAGACGCCCAAGTTGCTTCTTTTGTTGCTGACCAGGTAAGGGAAATATTTATTGTGTGCACCACTCTTTAAAACTCAATAGTATCACTGAAATTCACATGAAACTCAAGAAACAACTATGTTAATTCCCATCGATAGATGGCAGTGCAGCGTTTAAATAATTTAAACACCTTAAATAATGTATTGGCAATATAAACTCGATAGATTTTCTACAATCAACAAAATACTTGAATCTAAATAGGATCATAATTTAACATGTACAAAGTTTAATATCTTCTATTTCAGAACAAACAACACAAATTCATTTTTATTATTTGTAATTTATTTGCACAATCCTCCAGTAAGTATTTATCAAATACTGAAAAGAAAAAAAGTTTTTGTCTGTGCACTCAACAAACAGAACACACCGGTTCACTTTCTTATCTGCATTTACATGTTAATGTCTGAAAACAAAACATAAAAGAGTTCAACTCCTTTAAAAAAGGAAATAGAAAAGCAAATAGTAAATGTTAATAAAATCACAATGCAGCCATGGTTAAAATCATTTTAGTATTTGTATGACAATTCAAACCAGTATAAAGGATATGAAATGGCAGTATACTGTACGTTTATGTACACACGCTACAGAGAATAGAAGAAGAGAAGGTTTCCTCCGTGGTTCGTTCAAAATCAATACTGTCAAACTTAAAAAATAAGGTTTGTGCAAATGTCTGCATTTCTATTTTAAACAGACAGATCAAATATTAGTGTTCTCTCAGTTTTACAGATTAAAAGAAGAAAAAATATCTCATGTTGTAGTGCTTAAAAAACACACGTGTAGTGTTGAACACACCTCAACAGTCCACCTCAAAAAACAAAAAGAAACTAGGTTAAAACACAGAATGAAAAGAACAGTAACAGTTCTATTCATAAAAGACACAAAAACATTGAATTTTATGCGCAATGTAACTATATCGCAGTCTGTAAAATAACGCCACAAGCCATAACAGCAAACTCAATGAAATTAACACTGAAAACCTCTTTCTCACATGCGCACACACACACACACATACACACGTAAAGCGGCTATCACCCTGCCTCAGTATTTAGAAACAGGCCATTTTTGTAAATGGTCTTTTTAAGAGTGAAAGAACATAAACAGATCCACCACAGAAGTTACAAAAAGTTATCATCCTATCAATCTTTTAGTATAAGCCCTTATTAGCCGGCAGTAACTGGACCATGTATTCAACACAAAGACAGCCTTTCTAAAAACACTTGGCAACACGGTCACTGAGAAAGATCAGAGATGGCAGGTAGAAATGTTAAAAGAGTAAAAAGTTCAAATATCTGCTCGTCGCCCCACACAGAGGGAATAAAATTATTTAAAGGGTCTTTTAAAGCATTTTTCAAACTGAGATCTCCCTTTAGATTGAATCCACACAAACTGCATTATTCATACAAAACACCAAAGCACCATGCTATTCCACTTCAACACACCTTTGATATTCATTCAGGTAATGAAATTATAAAGTTCTGTATTAAATAACCAAAGACACGTTTCTTAATCTAAAAGTGTTCACGTTATTCAAATTTAAAGCACGTGCACTTTATAATTCACAGCTATGCTAAAATCATTCAACAAACATGAACTGTAACAAACTCCTCCCACCAGTTATGTGGCCCCTCCTACTTGGATCTGAACTCCTCCCACTTGTCATTTAAAGAAACAGTTCACCGAAAACGTAATTTTTTGTCATCGTCAACTTACAGACATCAAAACTGGCACATAATGAGATTTAAGAGCTATGGAGAATTGTTTGCGCATACAAAGATGGGCAAACTATTCCTTTAACCTCTCCCATTTGTTAATATTAACACGGCATTACCAAACTTTTTGAATGCAAATTCAATCAAGCTCACTTCATAAATCCAACCCTATAATATTGTACACAGAACAATTATCGACACGGAAAATTTCACAGAAATAATAACAAACTCTAACCCAACAAAGTGCAAACTGAAGCTGCCGTACGTGCCGGTACGATTCCTACCACAACATGTGCTGCTCGTCTTGAAATAAAAGACCTTCTTTCCACCGCCAAAGCAACAAAAATGACAAGTAACATCACAGACAACATTTCTGTTGAGGACACAGGTTAAATTGACCATTTCCACAGGAAAATCCATTTTCTGTTTTATCCCACATCTGTAAACCCCCCTCGTGCTGAAGAAGCCGCAGCAGGTCACATGGGCTTGCTGTAGCCAAAGATTCCTACAGGGAAGTGTTTCACGTGAGTCGGCCACTGCGCGGCCAGCTGGAAAAACTTCACGTCGTGCCACTCTACGCCATCGATGGACACTGCAGAGACAAAGACAATAGAAAAATGACACACAATAATATATCTAATACCAAATACAGAATTACTATAAAAACACACTACAATCATGTCTTATCCAGATTTTCAGTTCACCAAATCTAGTAGTAGAATCTTACCAAAATAAGTTCAATCATATTCCATAACCAAAATTCTTGATTCCAGATTCCAAAAATGAAGTACTTGTAATTATATTTTAAAATACTCGTAATCAGATTACAGTTACTTTTTTATTGATTACTTGATTATATTTATTCACACAGTAACAATAAATTATGCACAATTATCATAAATATGTAATGCATAATCATTTATTGATAATTTCTTAAAAACATTATTTAAACTTTACTTTTTTATAATGCCAACATGGCATGCAGGTAAACAAAACATTTCAATTTTTTGGTAAGTGTTTTATTTTGATTTATGTTATTTTGTAATTATTTATTTACATTTGAAATTTGTATAATTTAATTTATTATTAGCTTTTTATTAAATTAACAAACTCCTTGCAGTTCTTTCACGAAGCCCAGTTTGGGAAACCTTGACATAATGTAATGCTTAATTCACTTTATGTTGTTAACAACAACAACGAATGGAATATATTTTCTTTGCATTTTAATATCAATATGGTACAATATTAATCTATAATTAATCTAAAAATGTGTAATGTGATGGATTACATGACTAACTATAATTTTTGTCATGTAATTTGGAATCAGTAATGGACAACAATTTGTAAGTAATCTACCCAGCTCTGACTGTAATACATATTGAAATATTGTATTTATGATATAGCCTACTGTTAAAGACGTTGGGGTCAGTAAGATATATCTTTTTGGAAGTCTTATAACTATAGAGGCTGCATTTATTTGATCAAAAATACAGTAAAACTGTAATATTGTAAACATTTAAAATAACAATCTTTTTTTTAATATATGCTATAATGTAATTGATTGCTTGTATCAAAGCTGAATTTCAGCATCATTACTCCAGTCTTCAGTGTCACATGATCTTCAGAAATCAGTCTAATATTATGATTTACTGCTCAATAAACATTTGTGGTTATTATCAATGTTGAAAACAGTTGTAATTATTATTTTTGTGGAAACTGATTTTTTTCCAGTATGCTTTGATGAATAGAAAGTTCAAATGAACAGCATTTCATTTGAAAGTATTATTTGTAACATTATTAATGCCTTTACTGACACTATCGGTCAATTTAATGCACTCTTGGTGAATAAAAGTATTAAATCTCTTACTGACTGCAAACTTGAACTATTATTATAATAGAAACCCATTACATCCCACCATTTTAATAAGGACACATGCAACGTTTCAAGACAAATATCACATTTAGACAAGTGACCACAGGGAGGCAGTAGAATACAACGAACATATTACACATTCACTATGAACTACTCTACTGGGGGTTTGTACATTGAGTTGTGTGGGTTTACCCTTCAGCATGTTGTGCTGGTGTTTAGCGGTGCAGATGAGTCTGCTGATGCTGTCTATCACCTGACTCTTAGAGTCCACATCCTTCTCTTTTGGCTTCTTGCTCAGGAAAATCACTGAGAGTAGAAGGAAACCAGATGTAAGGCAGTAGTAACAGCACATGGGAGACTAATTAACCACTTTTAACACACCTTTCTTGTTTTTCTCCTTCATGACAATGGTCATAGCCATTCCAGGAGGAGGTGTAGGCTCCTCCATTGGGGATTCGGGAAACCTGCAGCGAGCGGAAGTTGCTCTTCAGTGTGTACTTAACTCCCACGTCTCTCTTCTCACCTTCTTTCTTCTTCTCTGCACCCTGTAACGTCCAATAGTCCACTTGAAGACCCATCACTTCACCACCGGTGCCTGGAGAACTGCATACACATATGTTTGAGATATAAGTGTGAAGTAGATGTACAATAAGATGTTCTTTTTAGCTGGAACCAATGGTCATGTTTAAAGTGTCCCTATTATGGATGTTTGAAAATGATCTTTCATGCAGCTCTAAGTGAATGAAAATATTCTGCAAACTTTTAAATTAAAAGTGCACCGTGTATAAAGTTATTGTTTCTAAAAAGAAAGCGTCGACTCTGAATCATTTAAACGAGTCATTTTTAAAACAAATCTGTGAAAACATGATAAAATTAGCATATTGCTGCCCACTTGTTGGTTTTTTCGCATTGGTCTGAATGAAAATGCAAATTCATTATTTGCCACTAGGTGGCGCTTTTGGACCATTCAAAATACATGTTTCTCCGGTAAAGCTGAACACAAAGCAGCACCGCGCTCACAAACACTGCTTTATCAGGCATTACAGGGGAGATGAGATGACAATGAGACCAATCCACCAATCACCGCAGATTAGCGTCACGCAAAGGAGGGGTTTGGAAAAATGAATCGTTGAGTGAGTAAGGTCAAAATAAATGCATATTATAAGACAATGAATGTTTTTTAGACCTTGCATGCATGTCAACCTGTTGTTGGGGACTCCCAGAAACAAAATATGAACCTTTCATTACCCATAATAGAGGCACTTTAATACATTTCTATTTTCAACCTCATTACCCATTGAAATGGTTTATATTATGTTGTGTCTTTGCACTGAAATTGGTAACACTTCATATTTTCTTGCAATAACTTTGCAAGGGATGAGTGGTCATATTAGACTCATCTTCAGGCTCATTTATTTATGATTTGTTGTCTGGGACAACAACCAGGATTCTTTGGCATTTACTCTACAAATTTTCACAAGCACATACACAGTTTCTCGTACCCTGCTCCAGAGAGACTGGCAGAAACAGAGGGGATGACGGAGGGTGGAGGTCATGTCTCTCCCGTACGCTGTTCCGTCTGTGCTGGAGGTGAGGAGAGCATGTTCACACTGCCCACCAGCACTGCGTCATCAGAGTCCACTGCCAGAGGACACGCACAAACACTAATCAATCATCTTTCACTGCTGTTATTGTTTTCATTGTGTTCTCGACTCAAGTAAATCCTACCTGATGTAGATAAGTTGTGCTCCACAATTCCCACTTTCACCAACTGCAAGAAAGCACATCCAAATCCTAAATTACATAGGTCAGGTATGTTTGGAACAGCATACTATAGTTGGTACGGTTTTTGTAGGATTTTTCATATGCACAGAATACTCCAATAATGTGCAATATACATCCAGCACTGTGCACAATACTGTACCCCACAATGCAATGCGCTAGTCACATCAACTGTGATTTCTAACATCTTGCTCTTGATCAAAATGCCAAAAGTTAAGCAAATATTACACAAAATTGGGTTAAAAACAATACATTTTTTAGATGATACCTGGAAATGTACACATGAATTGTAATCATGACAAAGTTTATCTTTACACAATTCTGTTTCAAATATTTCATTATACAGCAATATACAATATACAGCACATAATTTGCTCTACACGATCAAGCTTGTTATAAAAATAGCCTTAAAAAATTGCAAGTCTTGCTTTTTTATTTAAAAAAAGCAGAAGAAAGCACAAGGAAGTAAAAATGTTGTTGATGAGGTCTGCAATTTATGCAACCCTGTTGCCAAACTTGTAATCTTTGAATACAAATCTGAGTGATTTCATTATTTTCCTGCAATAAATATTAAATAAACAACATGTGACAAATACATTTTAGTTACAATAGCTCTGGTAACATGGTTGAATGGTTGAGCTTCATGAGATTATGTATTTGTAATTTGTCGTTTTGTGCAACAAGGGAAAATCAAGCAATAACACGATGGTGAGATACTTAAATGAGATACACTTTACATATTTAAATTTCAGTGTTTAATTATAATTAAAATTATATAATAAATATACAGTATAAATAAACACCTTCCTCACTATAACAAACATGGGTTATATATCTAATGCTTTTGTAATGGGATAACCAAGTGTATCTGTGGAAAGTGCAGCTGACACTTTAGAACCACAACAGAAAGGAAATGAAAGAGAAAGCATTTCTCACCCCAATGAATGGGACAAACTTCTGGCAGGAGTCTTCATCAGGGCTGTAGAGGTCAAACAGGAGGGAATGGTTAGCACAGGGCTGCCAGGACGTGTAACGTTAAGCTGTCAGTGAGGGTGGATGGTCTGAGAGATGCGTGTGAAGTCATTGGGGTGTGGAGGGTGAGAATGGGGGTGTCAGATTAGATAGTGTGACACAGAGTTGTGCCCTCTAGTTGACAGAGTGCTGTAAGGCCACAGTGAGTGTGAGGGCTCATGCCATGAGAGGACGCTGGGATAGCTTCTTACATCCTCCACCAATCAGGGGTGTAAGGCCGCAGGCTATGGGGCTCTTCATCATTGAACTCATTGTTATATAATCTTTTAATCTTTAATTTCTCTTTCAAATGTGGTCAACAACTGACAGAAGCTGCTCTCCAACACATAGGCGTAAATTTCATTTAACAGTAGGGGGGGACAATAAATATAAAATTTATCATGAGCAATTTTTGAAGGGGACACAAATAATACAGTCAAATTGTACTTATAAAGATATGTCCCCACAGTGAAAAACTTTGCTTCTATCATTATTATTGTAGCACGGAGACTGCGTCATTATGGTTATTTTCAAAGTTTTTCTCAGGTTCAATGACAAAGCAGATCAGCACATTTCAAACAGCCACAAACCAAGGATAAGAAATAAAATCCCTTTTATTTCATCCATGCTGACGATTGTAATGATGCCAGGTTGTTTACCTCAGCTTAGAGCGCTCTGCTCGTGCTGCTTCTCAGAATGTTTGGTCGCTATAGCAACCAGTTGTAGTGGAAAACTGTAGGTCCGAAACAGAGCAGAACCGAACTGAACCGAACCGAGCTGGTACCAGTCAGTGGAAAACCCCCATAAGTTGCAGTGCACTATGCAACAAGCTATTGTAAACAAGTTAACGTTAACTAGATAAGTAATATTTTAATCGCTAATATAGCAGATTCTTGGAAAATTAAATCGGTAACGTTAATCAGCATTTTGCCGCAACTAATTTATGAATGAGTCTGCTGCATCAACTACATTAAAGAGAATCGCTTTATTTAAAGTGAATAAAGTACCCTACTTACTGGAGTTCAACATTAACTGAGCCGCAGCCACATACCTGACTCGTGTGTGGAGTAGGTGAGATGAACTGGGAAAGCAGGCAGTGGGCCAAACCACTGTGAGGAAGGGAGGGGAACTCAACTGTTTCTAAAAGCACTTTTGCGGGTTTTTCTACTTAAATTATTGTAGGTATACATACATATATTTTTCACAATAGAGTGTGATTTTTAAATATTTTTTGGGGGACAACCTCGGATGGGGGACATGTCCCTCCGTCCCCGGATTCGCCCATGCTCCAACACTCAAGAAACCAGAACACAAGGGACTTCCAAGTTTAGTCGATTGTAATTGAAGAAAAATCAGAGCTGGCACAGAGTCGTCGCCTGTAGCCAGACTTGCCTATCAGCATAAAGTCTGATCCACATTGCAGCTATTTTAGGTCAAGAATCGCATACTTAGACGGGATGTCTGACCAACATCTACAATGACCAATCACAAGTGAGAAAGCTCTCTGCTTCCAGACATCTACTTGAGTATAAAAGTTAAAACATTTGAAACGTTGAACCCTTAAAATCCACCAACTAGGTTAATGTTTTATAATGGTGTGCGCACATCAAAAGCAAATTAAATTATTCATGCGAGTAGATTACATACAAATTCATTTGAATTTGTTGGTATTAATAATAACAATTTGTTACAATTATATAGCGCTATTTTGGGTACTCAAAGCGCTTTACATATAAGGGGGGTACCTCCTCATCCACCACCATCCACCTGGAGGATGCGACGGCAACAATATTTCGTCAGAACGCCCACCAAACACCAGCTTACTGGTGGAGAGGAGACAGAATGATGAAGCCAATCAGTGTATGGGGATGATTGACGTCTCATCCAAAGGACGGATGAGTTTTAGCACCAGGATGGATTTGTAATCTATTCGCGCAAATAATTCGCTCAATTAGCATGGCACGTTGTCACGCAAATCAATCTGCGAAGAGCTTATTGACATGTCTGGTTGTATCAGAAAATGGAGGAGAGCATTATGAGATGTTTTAATTTGCACAAGTAACACGAAAAACATCCCGCAAGCAATCTAGAGCGATAACGCGATGCAAATATTCACTTTGCTTTTGGTGTGCACACACCATAAGAGTTTCCATTAAAATAAAAAAGCTAAACTATTTTAAAATAAATGTTTCTTAAGAAAAGTTGGAATTTAAAATATTTAAGAATATTTTCCTTATATATTGAATCCAACTTAATCATTACTTTAAAAAAGTGTTTTTTTTAAATGACAAGTTCCTATTAAATATCAAATTAGTGTAGAGTCGCACCACATGACATCATATTTATTTAATGAATAATTATTTGGTATCTTAAGAGACTTATTGACCTATAAGGTCAATATAAGAATATAAAATATATATAAAAGTCAATCTTTCTATAACATGATTTCCTGTTTTATTTATTTTTTCTTGCATGTTTTGTTGGTCACACCATAGGACTGGGCGATTTTTCAGATTTTATCGATACATTCGAATTTAATGTTTTGCCACGGTTTTATTTTGTATAAATCAGGAATCGCTATTTTGAAAGATATATTACCAAACGTTAGAATTAGACACTTTGACAATATGGCAATGATTACAGTAAAGAGAAAAGAACGATCCAACACATGTCGGCGCACGTAGTTAACCGTTCACGTGTGACGCGCTCATTTCGCTAGGTGCCATTCACACAGAATGCGCTTTAGTGTTGACAAAGATGCGACGCAGGCAGTGGAATAGGAAAGAAAATGCAAGAAAATAGGAAGGAACTTTTTTAGACTGCTGTTTCATGCAAGAGATGCTGCAAGAGACACGAGCGCGACAGTCAAACGCATCCATGTTTACATAGAAAAACAATCGAAAATCAGCGCAACCGAATAAAAACCTGTAAAGAACTACTAGCCTACTTTATGTCAGATATTTCATGTTTGCATCATCGTAATAGGCTAAAAGCTGCTGTTGTTTTTACAGAACATGTATAGTTAATAATAGTCTACTTACCTTAAGTCACTTTGAATTTGAATTACCTTGACTTTTGAGATTTAAAAAAAATTGTTCCTCGTATTATTTCTGAACATATAATATGTATAAGACAAGTTTGTATAAGACATAGTTGCAGTTTGTGCATCTTTTCGGCAAAGATATTTAACAAGTGATTAGTTTAACATTTACATCATGTTGCCAACTTCATGTGTGTTGTACTTGGAATATAATTTTCTTTAGAGGGTTAATAAAGAAAAAGTTGCTTGAATCATGTTGTAGTTACATTTTCAAGTTAAAAATCGTTAAAAAAAATCGAGAATCGGTCAAACGTTCGGAAAAATCGAGATTTAAAGTTTTTGGCCAAATCGCTCATTTCCAAAAGTGACTGTTTAATGTTTGAGAGGTTTGCTGAAACCACTTTTTGTTAGAAACTTTGGGTTTTGATTTGCGTAGCAAGGGGCATAAACAAAATTGTAAAATGTGACCTCAAGAACATCTAGTCACTTCTCAATGAGTGAAATCAAGTTCCCTATCTGTCGGTCACTACGAGTTATGTCGTGACGACATAGGGGATTTACTTGGAAGACCCGATCATCTCTGACTTAAGAGAAAACGCCAATAGAATTGGCTAGTGGATTTTGCATACCTGAGCCACTCCCTGTGCATATGGGTATAAAAGGGCGACAGGTGCGTCCACTGATTAGATTTTTGCTTCGAGCGAGTGGATGAAAAGAGTGCTGATCTCCACAAAGCCTTTCATCTTTGTTTTGTTCCTGGTTGGCATAGCAGTGCGATCAGCGGAGTCCCTCTCATCAGCGATTCCCTTGGGCACTTCAACTAAGAGAGCAAATTCTAAAGAGCAAATCACAGACGATCGCGTCTTTTCAAGATGCCAAGATCCGTGTCCTTCTGGTTGCGGTCGTTTCCTGTCTGCGGACGGACACGATCGTTGTCTTCAGTGTCTGAGCTTCCAACACGCTGAAGATGCGTTCGTGGATGACTCATGCGCCTGTTGTGGGCGTATGAGCATGATTTCGTTGCGATCTCGCCTTTCCTTTATGAAAGGATTGGTACCCTCTGCCGCCACCCGTGCGGTCTCTCTGCGAGCTGGCGCTCTGGGAG
This sequence comes from Gymnocypris eckloni scoliostomus, assembly GCA_027564155.1. Lineage (NCBI taxonomy): Eukaryota > Metazoa > Chordata > Actinopteri > Cypriniformes > Cyprinidae > Gymnocypris > Gymnocypris eckloni. The sequence continues at coordinate 33,527,747 of CM050418.1, forward strand.
ATCTGAGGGTTACAGTAAGAGCCTCTCCGCCGGGCACGCCCCACGGACCTCTTACTCCTCACGCAGCGAACATCCCGTCCGGTTCCTGGGTGATTTCGCTGGTCTGTCCACGGGCGCCCAGCATTTCATTCGGTGCGTCATCTGTAGATAGGATGACGATCGCAGCATCGGGGGATGGGCTCACGTCCTTTGAGGATGAAGGTGCGGTGGGGCTGCCTCCCTCGGGTGTTGTCGCCACCGCCGCACCGGACCCAGAGCTGACGGCCATGCTTGCCCGGGCAGCCGTGAGCATCGGGCTGGAGGTCAGCAGACCGCCCAGTCCCGAGCCCTCGCAGCTGGACGATTGGTTTCTCGGAGCGGGGTGCATGAGGAGCTGACGAAGTCGTGGATGGCCCCTTTCACGGCCAGAAGCCGCTCGTCCGCCTCCTCCATCCTCACTACCCTCGACGGCGGAGTGGCCAGGGGGTACGCGGGCATTCCCCAGGTGGAGAGAGCGATCGCGGTGCACCTGTGCCCACGAAACGCCGCCACTTGGAGGAACCGTCCGCGTCTCACGTCCAAGGCCTGTAAGCTGACAGCCACTCTCCCGGCCAAAGCTTATAGCGCTGCGGGCCAGGCAGCCTCCGCCCTGCTGCGCCATGGCTATCCTGCAGGTTCACCAAGCCAAGGCGCTCAAACAGGTGCACGAGGGTAGTACCGATCCGGGTTGATGCAGGAGCTGCACACGACTGACTTTGCTCACGAGTGACGAAAGTCACAGCGGTCCTCGGAAGGCGATGTCCACCATGGTGGTCCAGGAGCGCCATCTCTGGCTCAACCTGGCAGAGATGAAGGACATCGACAAGGCACGCTTTCGATGCCCTCATCTCCCTGGCAGGGCTGTTCGGCGACACCGTCCGATGGCTTTGCCCAGCAGTTCTCGGCAGTACAGCAGCAGACCGGGCGATCCAGCACACCTGTCCCGGCGTGATGCACCATCCACCGCTGCCCCCGGGGCCAGGCCTCAGTCTGCCCGTCACCGTGGGCGCCCTCCTGCGTCCTCCAGAGCTGCTCCGCCCCAGGCCGAATCGATATTTAGGCCGGCGCGTCGAGCCTCTCGCAGGAGAGCGGTGCATCCCCCGTCCTCCCACTGCCAGCTGAAGTTTTCCCTGACCGAGGGCCCCCTCGGCACAGGCGCACTGGCACACAGCTGGTCTCGGGCCTTAAGCAAGTATGCGTTTCCCCCAGTGAGCCTACTCGCACAGACACTGTGCAATCTCAGGGAGGATGAGGAGCAGGTCCTGCTGGTTGCGCCCCATTGGCCCACCTGGACCTGGTTTCCCGAACTCATTTCCTTCGCGACAGCACATTCCTCTGAGGAAGGACATCCTCTCTCAGGGGCTCGGCACCATATGGCACCCGCGTCCAGATCTATGGAACCTCCATGTGTGCCTCCTGGACGGGATGCGGCAGACTTGAGCGGTCTACCACCGGCAGTGGTAGAGACCATCATTCAGGCTAGAGCTCCTTCAACAAGGCAAACCTACGCACTGAGTCTGTTCGCGAATTGGTGTTCTTCTCGCCGGGAAGACCCCCGAAGATGCACGATTGGAGTAGTGTTTTCTTTCCTGCAAGAAAGGTTGGAGTGTAGGCTGTCACCCTCCACCTTGAAAGTGTATGTAGCCGCTATCGCTCACCACGATGCAGTGGACGGTCGGTCCCTGGGAAAGCATCCTGTCTCTTAAGACAGCGCTCCTGACCGCGCTCACTTCCATCAAACGGGTCGGGGACCTCCAGGCGTTTTCGCTAAGCGAAGAGTGCCTTTTGTTCAGGCCGGTCTACTATCACGTTGTCTTGAGACCCCGGCCTGGATACGTGCCCAAGGTTCCCACCACGCCCTTCCGCGATCAGGTGGTGAACCTGCAAGCACTGCCCTCGGAGGAGGCAAATCCAGCCTTAGCATTGCTGTGTCCCGTAAGAGCATTGCGCATATACGTGGACCGCACCCGGAGCATCAGAAGCTCTGAGCAGCTCTTTGTCTGCCACGGAGGGCAGCAGAAAGGGAAGGCTGTCTCCAAACAGAGGTTGGTCCACTGGATAGTGGAGGCCGTCGCCTTGGCGTACCAGTCGCAAGGCGAGCCGTGCCCCCTGGGGGTGAGGGCTCACTCCACCAGGAGTGTTGCCTCCTCCCATGCGTTGGCGCACGGTGCCTCTTTGGCAGACATCTGCAGAGCTGCGGGCTGAGCGACACCGAACACCTTTGCAAGATTCTACAATCTCCGCGTTGAGCCAGTTTCTTCCCGTGTGTTGGGTAAGTAATGGGCGGGAGGAACTGGCCGGTGTCACGCTTACTGCGCCATTCCCCCTCACCCGGGGATACGAGCGCCTTTTTTCTCCCCAGTTCAGTTCCCCGGACGGTGAACCCTGGTGGAATCCTCCAAGCACCCCCGGCAGTCAGACTGGGCAGAGCAGTCTGACGCCAGGCCCAGTATTGTGTTAGCTCGCCCGGGTCTCCGGTCAGCCCCTGTACTGTGCCCAGCTAGGTGTCCAGATGGCCTGATTCTTCGGGTAATCCCATATGTGTATTCTTCCACGGTAAGGTTCCCTCACGGTAAACCCGTGTCTTCCCTGTGACAGAGCTTCTGTCAGGTTCTGCTGGCAGCCCTCCCTACTCCTAGGTAGGATCTGCCTCAGAGTCCAGTCGTATGTAGTACTGCCCCAAGCCTGGGCCAGTCCATATCAGTGTCTCCACATGTTACCTCCCTTCGGGCAGGATGTGGCCTCCGTGGCGCCCTTCTCTGGAAGGCTCGCTTCCCTGCCGTTCTGACAAGCTGTAACAACAAATAGGAAAGACCTGAAGCTGTCTTTCACTGAAGGTCGAAATCCTTCCGATTCCGTGGGGAAAGGAACAGCAGCAGCTATCTCCAGCAGCGATGTACTCAGTGGTCGGTGGGCACCAAGGTTAGCGAATTTGCGCTGGGGCGGTAGGAAGGTTGCAACCTCTTGCATGGCATTTGTCTGTCACGCACTCGCTTGTCAACATCTGCATGCCAGAAGGTTGTGATGGGGTTCAGCTTGTGGCGCTTTCCATAGGACCCCTATGTCATCACGACATAACTCGTAGTGACCGACAGATAGGGAACGTCTAGGTTACGTACATAACCCCCGTTCCCTGATGGAGGGAACGGAGACGTTATGTCCCCATGCCACAATCTTGAACCATCGCTGGTTGCCAGGGACTCATCTCGGCTCCTCAGCGTAAAACCTAATAAGTGGACGCACCTGTCGCCCTTTTATAGCCATATGCACGGGGAGTGGCTCAGGTATGCAAAATCCACTAGCCAATTTCATTGGCGTTTTCTCTTAAGTCAGAGATGATCGGGGCTTCCAAATTAAATCCCCTATGTCGTCAAGACATAACGTCTCCGTTCCCTCCATCAGGGAACGGGGGTTACGTACGTAACCTAGACGTTCCGTCCTACATTTGTTTTCCTCGCTGAATGTCCTATTTCTCTTTGAACATGTAATGCACAACATTACAGAAATAAAATGATTTCTGAACACTGTTTAATATTTATTTTAGGCTCTGCTCTGATGCGTCAGCTAATATGATTGTAAAATGATGTCGAGGAAGGGTTGGAGTTATTGTTGATATTTTAATGTGGTCTGGTGACACACCTGCAGCATACAAATCTCTGCCGTCCATTCTCACTTCATTAATTTCCTATTGTTGTCTCTCTATAGGTGTTTTATAATTTTCTGTACCCAGGGTTTCTCTATCTATATCTCCCTTTATCTTTTTCTATTTTGTTCTGCTTCAAAGTGATAATTGGTTGTGTGACCTTTTGTATTTGTGCTTGTCCTTCTGCAGACTATCACAGATTTATGTTCCAGTCAGTGCATGCGTGAACTTCGTTATTCATCCAATATTTGGATATTTGCTTTTCACAGAACTAATTTAGCACAGTCCCAAATTATTCCAAAACCTGTTCTAAGAAGGCATTCAGCCAACGCTTTAGATACAAATACCATGTGTTTTTTTACAGCGTGTAGATCAAATGAATGTTTAATTTACTATTAATTAGTTGATCACGATAATGAAATTGAGAATTAAGAAAACTGATCATACACAGTATTGACAACAATTCTTAAGAATATTCCTCAATCAACTGAATCGTAATATTTCGTATATAAACACAAGTTTGAACTTGCAACCTTTCAGTCACCACCACATTTTTAACCACAAAACCACTGTAATTCAGGGATGCAAACTCGTCAGGGGTGAAAAAGTTGACTAACTAAACTTATTTATTATAAAAGCACAGACGCTAGTCTATAGCTTAATCACAAATATACTGTAATTACATTAAACCTTTAATACATTTAATACACATCTACATTAATATCATTCATTTTATATAAATACCCCACATTTCTGCCACAATACCATGGTGCAGTTAGTGTTACTACAGTAAGTCCATGGTAAACGATGGCGATTTGTAGATTGAAAAGCCTTCTGACTGTATCGTTGCACTGCACAGTGTTTTTCTGCTGTTTGTCAGTGCTGTTTTATCTGGATTTAAACTAGTTTATATCAGTTGACTGATATTGACTGATACTAGTTTATACCAGTCTTTTGTGTTCTTCGCTGAAATCAAACGCGATTTTCACTGGATCTCACAGCGCTTGTTTAGTGGTCGCGTGATTGGTGATTAAACACATCTGCTTTAGTCAGCTTGCTCTGCCTTGCGCCACTGTTTGAACCAAGGGGATATGATCTGTGTGGCGTGGTTCAAACGAGTAGCACTCTTTTGTTCCGCTTTTGCCGCATAGACATTAAATTGAATATTTATCGAACTTGTTTTATCGAGGAAAATTATATCACTATAATTATATTTATCGTATTATCGCCCAGCCCTACCAAGTATATCTGCTCCCGCACCCCCGCTGTGAACTCTGGCGCCCAGGTTGGGAACCACTGGTCTAAAAGTTAAGCTTCAGGAGAGAGATTGGTTGGATGAGGGAAAGAACATTAAGGTAAGCCAATCAGAGGCAGAGTAGGGTGGGTCCATTTCTTTACCAACATGGGACGCTACAGGTGACTTGACACAAATGACTACTATACTGACGAAGGATGTTTTACAGATCTACGATTCACGTGAATGACCTATTTCAAGGTGAAAACGGCAAATTTCGCCAAAAGGTGACAAGTTTGCACCCCTGCTAATTCACTCGTCTCTTTTCAAAGTTCTCCAAACCTGTTCAACTCAAACCAAACTAAATCAGTTATAGACACAAAAAAAAACTGAATTATGAACACAAAACATACAGTGAGCAAAAACTAGTAGTCACGCAGACAGGTGTGTGTGAGGTTAACAGACTGAGAGCATGAGTGATTTAAACCACAGCAAACATTAAAACGTCAACCCAAACACACGATTAGGTACCTGATGTAAAAATCAAAATACAAACTTCTCTTCCTTGAAGGCAAAAACAAAAGAAAAGGAGGTAAAAACCCAAAGCATAACAGTTACTGCGCCATCCTCAACACACATCCACTTCTCAATGACAAAATAAAACCAGATCAAAAAAACGAGTGACATAATAAAAAAAAGAAAATGCAAGTGCAACTGATTGTTTGTTCTGATAATGATTATGATATCCATAATAATTCATTGAGCGAATCTCATAAAACATGTCCTTGCCGCATTTCATCTCAAAAACAAACCGATTAAGAATTTATATATTTTGCATTAAAAAAATATGGATTTGCATTTAAGCTCCATTGAGATTATTGTATTTATTGCCTGAATTCTCATTGCTACAGTGTGGCACAATTGTGGTTTTTTGTTATAGTCAGTGGTGATTTTCATTAGATTCTTTACTTACAGGGTTGCCAGGTTTTCACAACAAATCCCTCCCAATTGCTAATGAAAACTAGCCCAATCGAGTTTAGACGGGGGTCCCCTGGTAAAATGTGCATTGCAGGGGCTAAATATCACGCTATTGGGGTCGCTTCAACCCGCAGACATGAAAAAACAGACATGAAACACAACCTGCGGCAACAGTGTTAAAGTATCCCAAATCTGCGAGAAAACAGTGGGACTTGGTAACACTGCTTTACTGTAATAAATTATTGAGTAAATACAAAGGTAATTAATTGTAACTGTTCTAAAAAAAAGCCTTAACTTTCTTGAACTAAAATACAATTGATTTATTTTTCGTTTGAATTTGGGGTAAAATATGGCTTGGACATTTGCTAAATTTAGTAAGATTAACCCTTGCATTTAGACTCAGGACATACTCTATACAACTTTATTTTGGCCAGATGGTGAACAAACAAACATTACATTATAACTGACACATGCCACATCATTACTTACATATTTTCACGCACACACACATTACAAGACCATACCTTTTTTGTTTATAGGTGAGCATAGCTTCAGAAATAGGGAACTGGTGGGAGAGATTGGCTCCAGCCAGATACTGCGAGACACGTCCGGCCACATCAATATTATCTGTAGAAATGTTTAAAAATCACACATTAACAGATAACAAAGGCATGAAATCATCTGATGAGCCCATATTACCAAACACGCTCACCTGAATTAGGAGCTTCTAACCTCCCGAACACGTCCCTCCAGCCGGCGTCCATGAAGATGTTATTGAACTTACTGTCAAATGTTGAGATGTACTTTGTGGATGACAACCTGATCAAAAAACAAAGTACATTTAGCTCACATTGAAGAAATCCCGCAGAATAAACTAGTTGTCTTTTACATCAGACCAAAGTCCAAAGCAAACACTCACTAAACACCAAATATGACTACAAACTGGCGTTGGCGCATAGATAACCCCACCAGCTGGGTGGCAGCTCTATTAGGAACATAATACAAGTTTTAATTGAATTGTGTGAATCCTCCCATTAAGCCACCAAAACACAAGACACATACAGTTTTGCTGATTGAGGTGTATATGAAAACAGCAATAAAACCCATTGCAATTAGCATATTATTCAATATATATAAAAATTAGGTCTGTCAGTCGTTAACATTTATTAATCTAATTAATTATAGGGTAACTATCCCTTTCAATGTAATTTTTTTAATAAATTAAATGATACTCCAAAGAAGAACCTAAAACTATCAGCAGCTGGCAGTAAATGTCAATTTGAGTCGATTCGTTCAAACAACGGATTCATTCAGGAATTCATTAAATAGCTCACTTTATGAATGGGCTTTGAATCATTGATTCACACGATTAGTTTAAAACACGGATTCATTCAAAAACTAAACATCGCTGTATTGCTCGGAGACGCAAAACAATTCTGCTGTGACTTCATAGATAATATTTTCTTTGGCAAAATTGAACAAAAACACACACATATTGTGTTTAAAATCATATTTGCACTCATTCTTCGTAACAAAAGCAGCACTCGCCTGATAATGCTCTTGCTTCTGGTGTGATATCGCTTATCATATGATATAAATATGAGACAAAAACTCATACAGGGTCATTTCTTGCCTCAATATCTTGAATTTTAGGGCATAACTGCATTTATGGAGTTGTTGCCCGGCATAATATTTGTCAACAGTCAACTGAATGAAATGTAAGATGATGTACAGGTTTGTGGGCGGGGCCAGTGTGTTAAAATATTTTAATCGCGTCATTTTTTCATAACTAATTAATTAAGTTGACGCTTCAAACTGACAGCCCTAATTAAAAAAAATATATAACAAATTATAAAACAAATAAACGAATGCATTTTGAGAGATCATTTTGGGATGTACTTCAGATGCTTTATTCTACTTACCGACTGGAATGACTAGAAACCGAATGTAGCTTAACCAATCGGGCGTCTTGTTGGCGAGCTGCTCCACAAAGCAGCGAAGAACCGTGCTGAGGTAACTCTGATCGCCCGCCACTGCCACTTTAATGGTGGGTGGTGTTTGTGCATTACAGTTACAGCTGACAAACATGAGAGATACAAAAAAATCATATTCAAGTTCTCACAAAAATACCCACTCAATTCATTTTCTCACTTATAAAGCGTGCTAGGGTTTATTGTGAGGAATCTCTGAGGCCAGTCAGGCTTACAATCGTTGAATCCTGGTGACGATGGTGTTGAAGGCGGCCTGAACATCTGCGAAACGGTGGACACAATAGGCTGCTTGTGCTCCTGAAGAATTTCATTCAAATACTGCCACAGAAACAGAGTTCACGGATCAAAAAGCAGCATGAGGGAATTAGTGTGAGTGCTAAAGAGACAATGTGAATGAAAACAAGTTATGAGGCATGTAATGTATGTAATGGCTAACCCTGCAGGACACATCAGCATCAGACAAACAGACAAGACAAGTGATTAAAACAGTTCGTATCCCCAGGTTAATGAGTCAGTCCTGTTACCATCATAACCGCCTCTTATTAAAATAATGTACTATTTAATAAATCAAGAGAACTCTGAGACAAGTAAATCAAGGACAAGTCTCCTCTTTCTTTTTATAATTAGACATTTCTTATACGGGGTTTCCGCAGATATGAATAAGTTAAATTTAAGACTTTTTAATACCACCTTAAATTAAATTTAAGACCTAAACCCGTAATGAAAATACACATTACATTACATACATATAATATAAGATGTATTTAATGTAAAAAGAAAACAAAATGTAATTGCGGTCATAAATTATATTTATTACAATGATATACTGTTCACTTTTAATATCAGCAGACAATATTCCATACAAAATACCCCCACAAATATACTGCATCACCGAGATTTTTGGTGGTGTAAACTATTATGTAGCATTATTTTGATCAGTGTTTTATCAGCTTTTACATACTTAAATCTGCACATTTTATTTATCTTTACAAAAGCCTTTTCAACCTTTTTAAATGTATGCATCTTTCATGTCAATTTATTACAATTATTCAATAAATTATATATAAATTATATGGCTGATACCAGTCAGATGAATCATTTTTTTTTTCTTGGGCTAGGGTTGGCCACCCCATTCACAACTGCTGCATCTGTCTCTTTTTTCTTGAAAAGGATTGCGTTTATTTAGATGCAGAATGTCTTTATGACCACATCAAATGGGAGACTTTCCAGACTTTCTAAGGTCGCCTCCACGCCAGGCGCGAGTCAAACGAGCACACAAAAGATACTGTGCTCTTCCAATACATGCACAAAGGTGCCGGCGCACGCTGTAGCCTGTGTATCATTTCATATCAAACAGCGAAAGAAACTACGTGCATGCAATGTCCTAGATATGCCATCAGTTAAGGCATGATACAAAAAAGGCGATTAAAGCTGCCTTAAAACTGTGCATGTAATATGTTATTTAGTAGTAGCCCTTTATTGTCACTAGTAACAGGTACCAGCGAAATGTGTCACATTTAAGAACATGTCTCTGAAATGGTTTTAAAAACTGTCTTGAGGCACCCCAACACTGTCTCCCTCATCTAACACACCCGATTCAACTCGTCCACTCACTAGTAGAGACTTTAAGACCTGAAGTGGGTCAGAAAATGTGAAGAGAGTTGTGAGAAAATAAGATGCGTGTCACATTCAGCAGCAGCTTTTAAAGCAATAGCAGGCAACAAAATAAAAAAAAGTGGAAATCAATAACTTTTATTGCTTTAAGGGGTTCATCTAGATTTCATTTAGAAATGTAGTGTTTGGTAACTATTCATTTTCTGTTTATTTATGCTGAAGGGCACAGGTAGCTAAATATGTCATTTATTATAATGGGTTCATGGGAAGACTGTTTTAAGTTCACTTAAATTAGCAGTTAGGTCTAATAAATGTTCATATTGATAGCTCTCAGCTATACTGTAATGCTGAACAGTCAATGGTTAAATATTAAGAGGAAAAACTATTTTTATAGATACATATTGATATCAGAGATGCTGGCCTTCAATCATAAAAAACATGCCATTATAGAAATATAAAAAACAATATACTGTCTTTATGTTGATGGAACATTTGAAGATTGAATGTGAAATTATTGCATTATAAAAGTATATGTAAAAACTTTAATGTTAGGTGGGATTAATCGTGATAAATCACGATTAATTTGAGAAAAATGTGCTATTAATTAGTTATTTGTTTTAATCGATTGACAGCACTATTTAATGTATAAACATCAATATTTTTTCAGAAATATATACTGTATGTGTGTGTATTTATATATACAGTGCTCAGCGTAAATGAGTACACCCCCTTTGAAAAGTAACATTTTAAACAATATCTCAATGAACACAAAAACATTTTCCAAAATGTTGACAAGACTATGTTTTATATAACATCTGTTTAACTTATAACATGAAAGTAAGGTTAATAATATAACTTAGAGAACAAAATTTTTAGTTTTACTCAAATTAGTGTGATGCAAAAATGAGTACACCCCACAAAGCTAAATTTTAGACTACAAATGTCTAATTTAACAATAATTCAACCACAGGTGAGTCTAATTATTCATTACACAGTAGACAGTTGACTATAAAAGGGTGTTACTTAAAGAAAACCCCTTCCCATTTCATGCTGTCAGCAATGGCACCACATGGAAGAGAAAGGTCACAAGACCTGAGAAAGAAAATAATTTCTTTACACAAGAAAGGTGAAGGCTACAAGAAGATCAGCAAAGCTTTACTTATCAGTCAGAATACTGTTCCAAAAGATGGAACTGCAACCATCTCACAGAGACGTTCAGGTCGTCCACGGAAGTTAACACCTCGTCAGGAGCGTCTTCTGATGAGAAGGGTTGAAGAAAATCTACATTCAAGTTCACTGCAGTTATCTAAAGAAGTAGAAAGCCAAACTGAGGTGACTATTTCCCGTGACACAATACGGCGTACACTGCAGAGGAATGGCATGCATGGGTGCCGTCCACGAAAGAAGCCTCTCCTAAAGCCCAGGCACAAAAAAGCCCACCTAGAGTTTGCCAGGGCCCATGCTGACAAAGATGAAGACTACTGGGACTCTATACTCTGGAGTGATGAGACCAAGATAAATGTTTTTGGAACTGATGGCTTCAAAACTGTATGGCGTCGCAAAGGTGAGGAATACAAAGAAAAATGCATGGTGCCTACAGTGAAACATGGTGGTGGCAGTGTCCTTATGTGGGGCTGCATGAGTGCTGCTGGTGTCGGGGAGCTGCATTTCATTGATGGCATCATGAATTCACAAATGTACTGCTCTATACTGAAAGAGAAGATGCTACCATCACTCCGTGCCCTTGGTCATCGTGCACTTTTCCAACATGACAATGATCCCTAAACACACATCTAAGGCCACTGTTGGATTTCTGAAGAAGAACAGGGTGAAAGTGATTCAGTGGCCAAGTGTCTCCTGATCTGAACCCAATCGAACACCTATGAATTCTGAAGAGACAAGTTGAGCATCACTCTCCATCCAGCATCCAATCTCTAAAAGAGGTCATTCTTGAAGAATGGAAAAGATAGATCTGGCAAAATGTCGCCAACTTGTTCATTCCATGCCTAGAAGACTTGGTGCTGTCATTAAAAATCATGGAGGCCATACAAAGTACTAGATTTAGTAGTTTTGTTGTGGGGTGTACTCATTTTGCATCACCCTAATTTGAGTAAAACTGAAAATGTTGTTCTCTAAGTTATATTATTAACCTTACTTTCATGTTATAAGTTAAACAGATGTTATATAAAACTTAATCTTGTCAACATTTTGGAAAATGTTTTGTGTTCATTGAGATATTGTTTAAAATGTTAATTTTCAAAGGGGTGTACTCATTTACGCTGAGCACTGTACATAATACATATACAGGACACATGCATTTATTATGCAAACAACAACTTTTATTTTGGATGTGATTAATCGTTTTATAGCACTAATAAATACTAACAAACACTAACATCTAACACTAATCCACTAACTTACATATTAAGTTATTTTACTTGACTACAGAATTTGCAAAAAATCTTTAAACTTGACTTTACAAAATCAGCTTTTTGTGGAATAACTAAAATACACACAATACAATGACATGACAAAACATAATATAAAAACTAGACGGACGGACGGACACACACGCACGCACGCACACACACACACACAGTGTAAAAAACACACCTGTCCCTGCCAGTCTGTGGTGTTAATAAGAATGATATTCTCTGGCAGATGTTCGTCAGAGATCAGGATCTGGTTGAGTTGATCATAAACTGATTTCCTTGGGACCTGCAACAGGAAGGACATCAGGTAAGAAAATGAGCACACGTATACATAAATCAGTCTTCCAATATTTCCTTATTTTTATCCTGGCAGACACAAACACACACTTACACAAACCTGTGTGATGAGTCTGGAGTCTGGAGAGGTTTCGCTCTCGATGCTGCTGGTGCGATCGCTCTGAGCTTTAGAGTTCTGTCTGTCCTTCATGGATGTGCTTCGTGGACGTCGCTGGATCTTACTGTCTGTTTTACTGGCCACCCAACAAGGAGAAAGACATATTAGCCCTCCATGCTGGAAAACCAAGTGAAAATCTTCTGATGATAATAGGTGTTTTAAAACATTGTAGCTGGTTTCTAGATGGCGATTGACCAGCTGGATTGGATATAAATGTACAATCTTCAACTCCGATAAAGAACACTTCACGGTGGTTATTTCTGTCTGAACTAAGATCTGTAGCACTGTAATAGAGTAGTTCGTGCATCACAATTTGTGGCATCTCCAAGGCGCCACAGAAAGAGGATAAAAAGAGCCGAATTAGCACTGCTGCATTCCACATTTCCAAAAGTTTCTGTGAGCCCATCGCTCTGGACTGGGTCTTAATGAGCTCATTAACCAATGCAAACACACACATACTGTATACTGTCTAGCAGAGGCCCGTGAGAACAACCAACTAGAAAACTACATGGAAGAACAGACGATTTGATGTTGTGATGGGCCACAAGAGAAATATAACAGATGGGTGTTTCTTCAACTGAGCACTTTCGGTCCTGTGGAGTTTTAGAAAATAAACTTACATTTCACACTCGCTGGTTTAAAGTCGGCATGAAATACACATTTAGCTTACTTGGTAAATGCATGATATTAATCTTATTATGAACGCAACTGCATTCAATTTACAGACTTATCTTTGGTGACATATTCTATGCCAGACCTTAGTTTACTTAAAACCCATTTATTTTCTACAATTGACTGCAATCTCGGATTTGGATCCATCTCCATTCAATCAACAACCGATGAATAGAACCAAGTCCCCATCCTGTTTTTTTCAATATCCATTTTACTCTGATGTACATCACAACATTGAAGAAAATCTGTATTACAACTTTCCTATTTTTAGGGCAACATTTTTGTTTAATGCAACAGCACCAGCTCTGGGCATGTGACCAAAAGTGCCAATCTTATTGGATGGTCAGTTAACGTCAACAACCCTGTTCGTAAATTGTTGGTGTGCAAATATTGGTGCCAGTCTAAACAGATGAATTGACACCAGTTCATTCAATATAACATTTTATCAAGGCAAAACTGTTGGTTGGGATGACAAAACTGCAGTTGTAATTTGTGTAAAAATCTATCTAAAAATAAATATTAAAATGGTTTGTCTATTTCACTGTTTAGCTTATATATATTTTTTTTTTAAAGATATATTTCATGTTTTACAGATTTTTAGGAAAATGGTAAAACAACAAAATTCAAGAAAAAATTATAAAAGCATCTTAAAGAAAAATAAGAAAAAAACTTTAAGAACATTTTGGTCAGACTTTCACATTTAAGATGTGTCTGTTCAGACCAGTGTTTAAAAAAACAGCAGACAGGCTGAATGATAATTCAGTTCCACACCCTGACAGTAGGTGGCACTTACATTAAAGTAGAAACATCTCTGTGATGCAAAACATTGCACAACTTTCAGGTTGACATTCATATGTTGCAGGAAGACAAGACAGGGCCAGCTCCAAATTATATTCACTGTCACGTAGCAAAAGAGTCTGTTTCTGAGTGTCACCAAGTCAAAGTTTTATGCAACAGCTGCGGCTCTAGTCTTGTAGTGTTAATTTTGTCAGCCAATTTTACTTAGTCTTAATCCTGTGTCAAATCTACTTTTTAGTTAATTATATTTAGTCAACTTGTCCTGCTTTTGTTCAGTCAAGTTTTAGTCGACAATGGTCTGGTTTCACAGACAGGGCTTAGACTAAGCCAGGATTAGCCATAGTTTAATTAGGACATTTAAGTAATTTTTCTAAACATGCCTTAGAAAAAATATTACTGGTGTGCATCTTGAGACAAAATAAAGGCACTGATATATTTTAAGATCAGTCAGAGCAAGTTTGATTTAGTTGAAACAGCTCAGACTTAGATTCAAGTCTGGGATTAGGCTTAAGCCTCATCTGTGAAACCGAGGGTAAATGTAAAATGAGCATTTTAGTCTAGTTTTAGTCAATGAAGACTTTTTTTGTCATGCTGTATAATGGTTACACTGATTTAAAAAATATATATTTTGCTTAAAGTTATAATCCCAAAAACTGTTGCCATTTGAGAAATGTATTTTTACATTTACTTAGAAGTATTGCACTTTCAATAGTAAGCACAAATCAATAGAATTTGTACACATATACATGGTTTATTTTACCGCATCTAGTGTATTGCTTTATTACAGTTTATTTATTATAAAATTAATATCAAATACTTAGATATACACTACATTATGAAAACTTGTAAAACAAACCAAAAACATTATAACAGCGAAATTCCTAATTACAATATGTCCAAAACAACATGTTTCTCTCTTAAAACATCAGTGGTTGGGTAAGTGCATTTATTCAGCATCCACAATCGCAAACAATATAGATGAGACTGGCCGAAGGACACTTTCATTTTAGCAGACTATCTCACATGGAGATGGCTAAACTCCATCTCACTTATTTGTCTGTTTTTGTTGATTATAGGTGCTTCTGTAATGTAGAGCTAGTGCATGGTTGCCAGATTGCAAACATTAAGTAAAAAAAAGTATCCTTTTGACCGAGAAGTTGTGATTTGGGAATTTAAACTCTTGATATCTGGCAACCGCAAACATTAAAGCTTGTGTAGTAGAGGCCCGTACAGCAGTTCGCAATATTTTGCCACCTCGTTTTTTGACAAAAAAAACAAAAAACCTTTTAGTCTCATTTTTATCATCAATGATATTGCATGTTGATATTGTCACAGTTATCATTTATTGACCTTATTGTCGTCTCTTTTCATCATGAGAAAAAAGCGTGTCAATGAACATTTTTCGTCATAGCCTTCGCTGACGAAATTAACATGGGCATGTGACCAAAAGTGCACATTTTATTGGTTGGCCAGAGTTTTCACATTGCAATGGAAATTGGAAAAAATGTGAATGTTTACGTCTGTGTGAACAGGTGCATTACCACCAGTTTATTCACATGTTTTTGCACTTAACATTTGTCCTCTGTAGTTAAAGAAACACCCAGATGTGAGAACATCTGCTTTGACTATTATTAAATCTAACAGCGAAAAAACTGCATCTAAGGGGATTGTTCAAACAGAAAAAGGGAGTTTGAGAGAGAGAGGTTGCAAAAGAAAACAGATGGAAAAGAAAAACAGGAAGGCAAGAATAGAAGGTCGTGTGTGTTACCTAGGCGACATGAGAGTCTGCGACTCAGCCTTGCAGAGTTTGCCCACCGTTCCTGATAATTTCTCTGCGCTCACATCCCAGCTCATGCTGGTGTCATTTATTGCCATGCCGCCGCCCGCCTCGTCCTCCACCAGCTCCTGCGTGGAGATAAACATCAGGCGGGAACATGTATCACTCTCTTCAAGGGCTCGCACAGCCGTGAAAATTGTCATGTTGCTGTGGCGACGGCCACTTAGCCACAAAGCAAAATTGCTGTGTGGAGGTGTGGATGTGTCTGAAATAGTATGTGTGTGTGTGTGACTTCAACACACTAGATACTGCTATGACTGATTAAGTGTGCGACACAGACCACAGCTTTGAGTTATCAGCATTCAGCTCGCATTCAGAACAGGACGGCCCTTATGAAAGAAGGACAGAGCATAATTTTCTAAAGATAAAATAGATTTATCTCTTGTATGAAGAAAATGTGATGGGTGATTGCTTGCGTGAAACTTGACACCACAATGTTAGGGTGTTCTGAGTGG
Source organism: Gymnocypris eckloni scoliostomus (assembly GCA_027564155.1). NCBI lineage: Eukaryota > Metazoa > Chordata > Actinopteri > Cypriniformes > Cyprinidae > Gymnocypris > Gymnocypris eckloni. The sequence continues at coordinate 33,543,873 of CM050418.1, forward strand.
TACTAAGTGGTTGCTTACTGGCCCAAGTCTCTCAATATGATATTTTGGTCTGTAGATATGAATCTGAATTTTTTGGGTAGAAATGGTGCAGGATGAGTTAGATGCAGAAGTTTAAGATTTATTAGTAGTGTTGTTATTGTTTACCAGTGGACATTGGATTTTTAGGTTGTTACCTTAATTAAGTACATTTTAAAGTATCTGTACTGTTATTTTTATTTTTTGGGGAAACCTTTGCTTTATTACATCCCAAAGCATAATATTTTCTCCACTACATTTCATAAAACATACCGTTCCTCGTTATTTTGAACTGGACAAATCACAACCCCTTTTGAGACGTTGATTCTTTCTAATTATTTCGAATTAACCTGGTGAATTGGTTCAGAGATCGCACTGAACGATGCATTCATGTCTTGAAGCTGTTCGTGACATTCGTTGATTGACCAAAATGGCCAAGAACCGATGGATTGAATGCAGTGACTGATCGAATCACTGATGACAATTTGAGTCTTGATCATTGTATATGAAAATCATATTTAGATCATGACTGTAAGTTATTTGTGAAGTAAAGGATAACTTTTAAGAGCATTGAAACCCTTGAATATAGAAATGTCCACATTTGTCACGTCTCTTTTACTTTTTAACTTCACCCAAAGAAAATTCTGTCATCATTTATTCACCCTCAATTATTTCCAAACCTTTATGAATTTCTTTGTTCTGCTGAACCCAAAATACGATATTTTGAAGAAAGTTTGTAACCAGACTGTTTTGGGGCACCATTGACTTCTATAGTAGGAAAAAAAACACTGGTGCCCCAGAACTGCTGTGTTTCCCACATTATTCAGACTATCTTCCTTTGTTTTCAGCAGAACAAACACATTTATACAGGATTGGAAAAACTTGCGGGCGAGTAAATGATGACAGAAATTTATTTTTTGGGTGAACTATCCCTTTAAGTACATTGAAATAAAGTACTTTTGTACTTAAGTGAAATTGAAAATAAGTTCTTATACTTTTATTGGAGTAATGATTTGTAAACTAGGTCCACCGCTGTTGTTGGTAAAATATTATCCTATTTAAATCCTAAATCTTGTTTCAATGTGAGAAACAAGATCAAAAGTATCTAAAAAGAATTTGAAAATAGTCTGATTATATTACTGCAATGTAATGGATTACATTACTAACTACCTTTTGTCATGTAATTTGGAATCTGTAACGAATTACAATTTGTAATTAATCTACCCAGCTCTGGTTTTAAATATAGATGTTATTCTTACACAAAAGCATTGAATTCAGAAGGCCTTTATTAACACGGTGGAGCCGTGTAGAGCACTTTTTATGATGGATGGATGCACTTTTTGGTCTTCAAAATCTCGATCACCATTCACTACCATTATAAAGATCGGAAGAGCCAGGACATTTTTTTTTTATATAACCCCAACTGCATTAGTCTGAAAAAATAAATTAATATTAACCTAGGATGTAATATACACTCTTTAAGTACATTAAAATCAAGTACCTTTGTTATTTTACTTAAGTAAAATTGAAAATGAGTTATAATGTTATAATGACATAATTTTACAGGAGTAATATCTGTATTTTTACTCAATTACTTGATATGTATACCACATACACCACTTTGTTAACTAAAACTACAACTATTAACAAATGTTATTTGGTAATTGAAATAAATCTGAAACAAAATAATATATTGTTATTAGTTGGAAAATGTAAATGAAAATAAGCAACTGAAATAAGTTTAAATACTAAAATTACTAAAACTAAGACTGAAAGAAAGCTACATAGACTTATTTCCGATACTTGATCTGATCCACAGAAAATAGTTAAAAAGTCAAATAAAAACATCTACAAAATGATTCACATAAATATTATATTTGTGTGCATTGCATTATTTTGTCATTATGTCATTGTTTATGAGCTCTAATGCTTGATAGATTTGGTCAAATGTCCAACAGACAGTAAAATGTTTAGAAAAGTCATTATGAAAAATTGTAATAAAGACAAACAGGCCTATAATTCTATCCCAAATACACAGAATAAAAAGCATGTACCCTACTGCACAACAGTTTAACGTCCCACATGGATGCACTGTATTTGTTGGCTCTATCTCTCCCTGTCTCTCTCCTCCCATCTCTCTAAAAGTGCCTCATTAGAGCTGTTATTGTGGTGATGCTGGGTAGTAAACACATTTAAACACTCTTCACTTTAAACAGATGTGAACTGATAGGCAAAGAGAGAACCAATAGTAATCAACATAAGAAAACAAAGAAATGTAAATAAACTACATCAACTATATATCTACACAGAAATATTCCACAGTATTCCAGAGAGCCATGTAAAAATAGCTGTATGTTAAATGTATATAAATACAGAAATTGTGACTGACCCCGGTTGCCAAGTCCACCACTGTAGAGTCATCCGGATTTCTGCCACCCGCTGCCCTGTTCTTATCCACTGTTAACAAATCGCCACCCTGCAAACACACACACACACACACACGCACACGCACACGCACACGCACACGCACACACACACACACACACACACACATACACACACACACACACACACACACACACACACACAGAAACAAAGCACAATATTGAGCATGGGGTTCACGCTTTCGTTCTTCAAGTATTTTTACATTTCTTCCAGACCCTTTTGAAATAGAAATACACTAGCAAACGTTTAAAAAACCCAACTTATTTTAGAAGCAATATATTTTAAAAGAACTAAAGTGTGAACTGAATGTAATGTTTTCTGGCACTTAACTGCATGTTAATTGCAATTAAATGAAATTGTATTATAGCTTAAATATATATTAAATTCTATAAGTTGATCTTTGGAGTACTTTTTGGCCCACTTATGTAGAACATAAATAATCTTGATATTTATATGTAATGTCTCTGTAACTTATATGTAATTTCATAATTACTTCTATTGACTTTGAAATATAGTTAAAGCGCTGCTGATTGTACTGACAAACATTTATGGTAAACTAAAATATAAAATGTGTATAAATAGACTTCTATGCTAAATTGTATGTCATGATTTTAAATGTATTTTAATTACACATTTGTAAAAATGATGTTGCAGTTTAGTACATTTATATTAACACTAAACATAATATTGAACCACACATTACATTTCAAATTATAATCAAGTGTTTTACATGTGCTATAGCATTTTAGGCAACACATCAGAATAAGTGTGCTTCTTTCAAGATTATTAAAACAATGATTTTTAAAGTGTACTGAGGAATGTTAAGGAACGGTCCTTAAAAGTATACTCTTTTTAAGTACACTTCAGTGGCCTTTTATATCTTTGATATTATATGCAAACATACAGTATATACGTTGAAGGCTTGAAGTATATTACAAGTGCACATGCAATACAATTAAATGCACTTATTTTCTACAAGGGTAGGGGATGCAAATAAATCTTCAATGAAGTGTTGCAAGAAATGAACCAAACAAAGCAGCTCTGAGATGAAACAAATCACTACAAGCTTAGATTTGATGCAACAAGTACTTGAACATTTGAGGGGAAAAAACAAGACTGTGTACTTTATTTTATAAGGGATTGAATTTCTCATCCCATGAAGCATTGTGAATGACATCATGGGATCAAAAAGCACCATGTATTAATTAGGTATAAAATAACACATATTTGAATTTATGTATATTTACAAATAAGAAGTTTGAGAATGTACAGAACCATTTGCAATATTTTATGGGAATATGTGGTCACTCCTGAACTCTTCAGGTTTGGTTCCGCTTCGATGGAAATAGTGAGTTAAACACATTTATTTATAAATTTGAATTTGTACTGACTTGACTGACTGAGTTTTCAGCCTTGGATTCTAGGTCTATATTTAAAAGTTTATACATTATCATAAAAATAAATTTCCCTGGAGAGACAATGAATGGGATTACAATATTTTCTGAAAAGGCAATATTTATGTACTAGTTATTTTGTCAAAACTGATTTTTGAGAGAAACTGGGTCTATAAGATTTTGATCTGTCCTGTGACAGATGAGTTTAACTTGACTTTGCTTAGATTTATAAAGAAAAATGGTAAACATTTATATTGAATATACAATATATAACTAATATTGGCATGTTTTGTGTTTGCCTTTGTTTAGGCAGAATAATACTGATAACACAAGCATTCAAAATGTTAGACGTACAGTGGAGGTCGGCTCTCTCGGTTGGCTCTTCTGACTGTGCAAACTGCCGATCTCCGTCTGTGAGCTGGAGTGAGACATTCCCTCAAAGAACGGCCTTGAGTGGAAAACATACACATGTTAAGAATATAAAAAACAGTCTTAGTGCCAAGAGTTGGATTTCATGGTCAGTGATCCAGTATCAGTTAAGTTTTCTTCAGTGTTCATTAAGAGGCGTTTACACTGATTTGCAAAGACAAAGCAACTGGAAGTCATTCACTTTGACTGAGAGTCAACGAGACAGTGGGTGATGTTGGTAAGGTTCAAGCATTAAAAATTCTTCCTCTTGTTTGTGATTCCTATACAAACACTTTCTCCTCCAGATCTGGAAACAAAGTGAAATATATATCCACAAGGATATCTAGTTGGCTTGCTAGTAATTGTCTCAAACTAAATTCTGAATATCTGTCAAAGATTTAATAACATGAAAGTTGCAACTTTGTCAAATGCACCTGTTCTTCCTTAGAAGTCTTCTTTATAACAGCCAGGGAATCTGCATGATTTTATTTCCCCATGGACTGACAAAAAGCAAGCAAATTGCTTTCAGCCAGCCAATCAGATGTGCTTTTGAAAATGGCTTGCCATTTTTGTGTGTAATATGCTTCAGACTAGTGCTATGACTCACGGCTCTTACTTTAATTTGGGTTTGGGAGTGCTGAGTAGACTCTCGTTGTCCTCCATCTCTGGGCCACTGTCGCTCTGGTTATAAACCTCCAGACTGTCATACAGAAGATCCAAATCTTCAACCTCCTGCGTTTGATCAACTGGGTCTGAGTCCAAGACCTTTTTTGAGCCAGCAAAATATAAATAAAATGCAGATCTGTATGAAATGTAAATCTAAAAAAAACATGACCTGGTCACATTTCAAACCAAAATCACTTCATGACAATTGAAACACATTTGCCCCCAGTAATTATCATTGCCGTAATTAAATTATTTTTAAATTGCAGTATATGATGTACTGCATTTAATAATGACAAATTACTATAATACCTTAATAATATGATTTTTTTTTGTAAAATGTGATTTGAGCATGATTTGCCCGTTTTAAAAAGCCAACATGTGCTGAAAAAAACAGGTGTTCAGTGCAATCTTTTTCAGGCAGAATATTCACAGGACAGTACAATAACTAGTTCATTGTGTAAAAGTAAACAAAAGAGATGGTCTGAAGGTAAAAGGGGCATATGAATAATCATCTTAATAATGAGAATTTATAAGAATTTTCACTATTGTACTTCTTTTCCACGATGATAAAATATACAAATTTCACTCTTTTTACATCTTAAGCGCTGCATTGTGTTCACAGCTGGATCCACCCTTTATAAGTGGACACTGATTTAAAATGTGTCCGCACACAAACAGACTTTGTTAGCATTGTTTTGCTCCACTATTTCCTCTTAAAACTTAAAGCCAGGACAGAAGACCAGCTAAACCAACTTAAAGAAGCAAAACACCATATTTTTTGTGATATTACTCAGTTGTACATCAAATAAATGTTATAGTATGTTTTGCATTGCTACGAAAGGTGGTCAATGTTTTCTCAATAATAAAAAAAAGAAACCGGAAAGCCGTGATTTAACTGCTGTTGGAATTTCCCAAAAGTATTTTTTTCAGATGTCATTCACAGGTTTATGTCACAGATGTTTTGAAACATACATATTTCAGACACACCCAAGTGAGTTATTGCATTGACAAGTCCATGTTAGCAATGCTACTCATGGGAACAGCCTGCCAATGCAACAAAGCTGTGTCATCACCCTGAATCAGGAAGTTGCTGGACTGATTGCCAAATAAATCTGGAGCATTTCCTGTAGGGTTTGGATAATGGAATGTGGCAGCCAAGGCAAGAGGATGAGGAAGTCAAAGAGTCAAACAGCTATCTAACAAGCTTAGACTCTAACAATGAGACCACAAAGCTACTTAAATCTTGCCTGTAGGCTCTAGAAACATTTATGGCCTAAGTCATGACCCCATAACTTGTCCTCTCAGAGCAAAGCAGTAAGTTTAGTTTTTAAAGAGATATACATCGTATCATACAGTGCATAAATCAAAGCTCCACTCACATTTAAGCTACTAGAAATGTTTTTTATAAAGGGGCTGTTTTTATAAAGGTTGAATTTCATGGCTGAAGGGATTTAGTGATTACAAAGCACAGGGCCTCAAAGTAGAGAGGAGCATGTAGAACTTCAGGCAAACATGTATTTCTTTCTGTTGTAACTTATGAAAGACAAAGAAAATTCTCACCTCATCAGATACTTTAAATCTCTTCAAGAGAGCGACAAACTTCTGCTTGAAATTGGGTTGCTACAAAGAAATTGAGAGAATATGTCATCGAAGACTTCTGAGTCTCTACTGTTCAATGTGATACATGTTACAATAGCAGTAAAACTATAATACTTTTTTGTATGTTAAAACAGTGAAATAGGTAAAAAGACTAAAAACTGCATTTACCATTCTGGTACCATTTTTTTTTAGGAGTCTCCAAAAATTGTTAGGTAAAACAAAAGTATGTTGTATTGCTAAACAATTTAGCTTCTATGAAGGGATACAATTGCAGTTATGGGCAGTTATGTTAATTTTAAGTGTAGATTAAGGAGTAGGGCTAAAGTCAACAGTGTAATTACAGTTCCCTTTCTGTCGTGACGACATAGGGGATTTACTTGGAAGACCCGATCATCTCTGACTAAAGAGAAAACGCCAATGAAATTGGCTAGTGGATTTTGCATACCTGAGCCACTCCCGTGCATACGGGTATAAAAGGGCGACAGGTGCATCCACTCATTAGATTTTTGCTTCGGAGCCGAGTGGATGAGAAAAGTGCTGATCTCCACAAAGCCTTTCATCTTTGTTTTGTTCCTGGTTGGCGTAACGGTGCGATCAGCGGAGTCCCTCTCATCAGCGATTCCCCTGGGCACTTCAACCAAGAGAGCAAATTCTAAAAGAGCAAATCATGGATGATCGCGTCTTTTTCAAGATGCCGTTTCGTCCGTGTCCTTCTGGTTGCGGTCGTTTCCTGTCTGCGGATGACGGACACGATCGTTGTCTTCAGTGTCTGGGCCTCCAACACGCTGAAGATGCGTTCGTGGATGACTCATGCATCTGTTGTGGGCGTATGAGCATGATTTCGCTGCGATCTCGCCTTTCCTTTATGAAAGGATTGGCACCCTCTGCCGCCACCCGTGCTGGTCTCTCTGGCTCGAGCAGAGGATCACCGGCTGACGCTCTGGGAGATCTGAGGGTTACTGTAAGAGCCTCTCCGCCGGGTACATCCCCACGGACCTCTTACTCCTCACGCAGCGAACGTCTCGTCCGGTTCCTGGGTGATTTCGCTGGTCCGTCCCATGGGGCGCCCAGCATTTCATTCGGTGCGCCATCTGTGGATAGGATGTCGATTGCAGCATCGGGGGATGGGTTCACGTCCTCCGAGGATGAAGGTGTGGTGGGGCTGCCCCCCTTGGGTGTTGTCGCCACCGCCGCACCGGACCCGGAGCTGACGGCCATGCTTGCCCGGGCAGCCGTGAGTATCGGGCTGGAGGTCAACAGACCGCCCAGTCCCGAGCCCTCGCGGCTGGACGATTGGTTTCTCGGAGCGGGGTGCGGCTCACAACCACGCTCTACTCCGGTGCCTGAGGAGCTGACGAAGTCGTGGATGGCCCCTTTCACAGCCAGAAGCCGCTCGTCCGCCTCCTCCATCCTCACTACCCTCGACGGCGGAGTGGCCAGGGGGTACGCAGGCATTCCCCAGGTGGAGAGAGCGATCGCGGTGCACCTGTGCCCACGAAACACCGCCACTTGGAGGAACCGTCCGCGTCTCCCGTCCAAGGCCTGTAAACTGACAGCCACTCTCGCAGCCAAAGCTTACAGTGCTGCGGGCCAGGCACTTCGCCCAGCAGTACTCGGCGGTACAGCAGCAGACCGAGGTGATCCAGCACATCCTGCCCCGACGTGATGCACCATCCACCGCTGCCCCCGGAGCCCCCCTCAGTCTGCCCGACGCCCTCCTGCATCCTCCAGAGCTGCTCCGCCCCAGGCTGAATCGACACATGGGCCGCCGCATCGAGCCTCGCGCAGGAGAGCAGGGCCCCCCACGTCCCTGTCAGGCCCCAAGTCGTCCAGGAAGTCGGAAGCAGCCCTGACGCGGGCAACCCGGAGATGTTGGGTTGCTCTTTCTCAGGAGGCGGCGAGAACAGCGCGCTCCTTCCCAGTGGAGGGCTGGGAGGAGAATCTTCTGTTTCATTTTGTTTCTGTTCCGCCACTTTCTCAAAGAAAGAGCAATTTCCTTTTCCTCCGGGTTCTCAGGTGCATGGGACGACAGTGTGCGACGCCCTGCCTCCTCACGACACATTTTGCCAGTAGCCAAGAGAGTACGGTTCGGGGACGATATTCCTCCCCACGCACCTCTGGCCAGTCCCGTTTGGGACCCAGGGAGTTTGGTGAGGATGCCTCAGAATGCACCGCCTTCTGTACCATCTACCCCTACTCCCTTTCGCTGCACCACCACATGTACGTCAATTGTGCCGTTGGAGCCGCTTGCACAGCGTCTGGAGGCGTGGCTCACGCTGCCCAGCCTGTCTCGCTGGCTCACGTGCACAATTCGACTCGGCTACGCGATTCAGTTCGCCAGGCGACCTCCCAAGTTCAACGGCGTTCTCGAGACGTCGGTGGCAGTCCGGAACGCCCCTGTCTTGCGTGAGGAGATTGCTGTCCTCCTGGCAAAGGATGCAATCGAGCCGGTCCCTCCAGCCGAGATGAGGCAGGGGTTTTACAGCCCTTACTTCATCGCCCTAAGAAAGGTGGTGGCCTTCGCCAACCCTGGATCTGCAAGTCTTGAACCGGGCATTGCACAAGCTTCCGTTCAAGATGCTGATGCACAGGCGCATGATCAAATGCATTCAGCCCCAGGATTGGTTTGCAGCGATCGAGCTGAAGGACACTTACTTTCACGTTTCGATCCTTCCACGACACAGACCGTTTCTACGGTTTGCGTTCGAAGGTCGGGCATGGCAGTACAGGGTCCTCCCCTTCGGGCTCTCCCTGTCTCCCTGTGTGTTCACGAAGGTCGTAGAAGGCGCCCTTACCCCGTTACGGGAAGTGGGCGTCAGGATCCTCAACTACCTCGACGATTGGCTTATCCTAGCCCAATCCAGAGAGGAGTTGGGCGATCGCAGGGACTTGGTGCTCCGGCACCTCAGCCAGTTGGGGCTTCGGGTCAACTGGGAAAAGAGCAAGCTCTCCCCTGTGCAGAGAATCTCTTTTCTCGGTGTGGAGTTAGACTCGGTGAGTATGACGGCACGCCTCACGGAGGAACGTGCCCAAGCAGTGCTGAACTGCCTGAGTTCCTTCAGAGGCAGGAATGTGGTACCACTGAAAACAGTTTCAGAGGCTCCTGGGGCATATGGCATCCGCAGCTGCAGTCACGCCGCTCGGATTACTTCATTTGAGACCACTTCAGCACTGGCTACACTCCCGGGTCCCGAGGTGGGTATGGCGCCGCGGTACACTGCGAGTAGGTATCTCCCAGCAGTGTCGCCGCTCCCTCAGCCCCTGGACAGACCTTGCCTTTCTATGGGCCAGGGTACCCCTAGAACAAGTGTCCCGGCATACTGTTGTCACAACAGATGCCTCCAGCACAGGCTGGGTGCTACATGCAACGGGCAGGCAGCCTCTGGGCTCTGGACAGGGCCCCGACTGCTTTGGCACATCAACTGCCTGGACATCCGGCCACTGCTGTTGGGCAAGCACGTGCTAGTCCGCACGGACAACACTGCGGCGGTCTCGTACATCAACCGGCTGAGAGGTATACGATCAAACCGCATGTCACAGCTCGCCCGCCATCTCCTCCTCTGGAGTCACACGCAGTTCAAGTCACTGCATGATGTTCACATCCCGGGGCAGCTCAATCGTGCAGCCGACGCGCTCTCACGACAGCTTACATTCCCCGGAGAGTGGCGACTCCATCCCGAGACGATCCGGCTGATTTGGAGTCGATTCGGGGAAGCTCTGGTAGACCTGTTTAGCTCCCCCGAGTCCTCCCACTGCCAGCTGTACTTCTCCCTAACCGAGGGCCCCCTCGGCACAGACGCACTGGCACACAGCTGGCCTCGGGCTTTATGTAAGTATGCGTTTCCCCCAGTGAGCCTACTCGCACAGACACTGTGCAAGCTCAGGGAGGACGAGGAGCAGGTCCTGCTGGTTGCGCCCCAGTGACCCACCCGGACCTGGTTTCCCGAACTCATTTCCCTCGCGACAGCACCTCCCTGGCCCATTCCTCTGAGGAAGGACCTCCTCTCTCGGCACCTATGGAACCCATGTGGCTCCTGGACGGACGCGGCAGACTTGAGTGGTCTACCACCTGCGGTGGTAGAGACCATCATTCAGGCTAGAGCTTCTTCAACAAGGCAAACCTACGCACTGAAATGGAGTCTGTTCATGAACTGGTGTTCTTCTCGCCGAGAAGACCCCCGAAGATGCATGATTGGAGTAGTGCTTTCTTTCTTGCAAGAAAGGTTGGAGCGTAGGCTGTCACCCTCCACCTTGAAAGTGTATGTAGCCGCTATCGCTCCTCACCACGATGCAGTGGACGGCCGGTCCCTGGGAAAGCATGATCTCATCGTGAGGTTCCTGAAGGAGGATGAATCCCTCCAGGCCTCCCCTTGTGCCCTCTTGGGACCTCTCTATCGTCCTGGCTGGACTTCAGAGGGGCCCCTTTGAGCCGCTGGACTCAGTTGAGCTGAAGTTCCTGTCTCTAAGACAGCGCCCTGACCGCTCCACTTCCATCAAACGGGTCGGGGACCTCCAGGCATTTTCGGTGGCGAAGAGTGCCTTGTGTTTGGGCCGGTCTACTCACGATGTCTTGAGACCCCGGCCTGGATACGTGCCCAAGGTTCCCACCACGCCCTTCCGCGATCAGGTGGTGAACCTGCAAGCACTGCCCTCGGAGGAGGCAGATCCAGCCTTAGCATTGCTGTGTCCT